>CM065737.1:2081953-2094453 GCA_033310375.1 Conus canariensis
CATTTCCCCATTTCACTTAACTTATAATTACTCAGACGTCAATGATGCACTGTCCTTCTGGTACCAAACATTCCTCACCATCATAAATAAACACGCGCCGTTACATCAAAAAAGAGTTAGGCATCCGCAGATGAACCCGTGGTTAAAGCCAGAATTGCTGCAAGAAATGGTACTACGTGACCAACTCAAGGCAGCAAATTTGTTTGACGAATATAAAGAGCAGAGAAACTTTGTTTCAAACGAAGTTGAAAAAGCCAAACGAGACTACTTCAGTCGAATGATAACGGACGCAAAATCCACAGCGCCAATGTGGAGGGCAATTAACACTATTGTACGCAACAAGCGTACAGATTCACAAAATTCAAGCACAAACATCACCCCGGACAAATTTAATACCCACTTTCTGTCA
Source organism: Conus canariensis (assembly GCA_033310375.1). Lineage (NCBI taxonomy): Eukaryota > Metazoa > Mollusca > Gastropoda > Neogastropoda > Conidae > Conus > Conus canariensis. Next base: position 2,082,363 of record CM065737.1, read on the forward strand.
TTATCAGATACCCTTACTCAAGCTTCACAGACTATAAGAGCACCAAATGAATATACATGCCCGACTTCCCTAATATCATTTGGCAAACAAAAACTTGGATCCAGTAACTCAGTCAAAATTCCCCTTCTTGCTGTACATGAAGTAGGTATGCACATAGCGCAATTAAAGAATAAAAAAAATCCATGGGTCCTGATAACATACCCGCATTTCTTCTCAAACTCGCTCTACCTTACGTTGTTGAGTCTCTTACATACATATATAATTTATCCATTGAAACTAATGTTTTCCCTTAGGCGTTCAAAAACGCCAAAGTGATCCCCCTTCCAAAATCAAATGATTTGTCGGATCCAAATAATTTCAGACCTTTATCCTTACTTTCGATTCTATCCAAACCCCTTGAAAGACACATACACACACACGTATCTCAGTTCATGGAGAAAAACAAACTATTTCACCCACTCCAATCTGGATTCCGATCTAATCATTCCTGCCACACAGCATTATCACGCATGTGTGACTCATGGCTTTCAAATATGAACCAATCACAAATGACAGGGGTTGTCTTTCTTGACTTCAAAAAGGCGTTTGATCTTGTTGATCATTCCATTCTTCTACAGAAACTGTCTACTTGAACCATACCCCGACAATCTCATTATTCCAATCATACTTGAACGATAGGACTCAGTATGTGGTGCTTAATGGCAAAACTTCCGCTTCAGACTTTGTCAGACATGGAGTCCCACAGGGCTCTATACTAGGCCCCCTACTATTCTGCATCTTCATCAGTGATTTACCATTGTCCGTATCAGATGAAAAGGTCACGACAGATTTATTTGCTGATGACTCGTCACTCCAAACGAATGGTAGTGATCTACAGACAATAGAAACTTCTCTCCAGGAAAGTCTAAACGACGTGTCAGACTGGTGTCATTCAAACGCAATGGTCATACACCCAGCCAAAACCAAATCTATGATTATAGCTACCCGCCAAAAACACCAGTTGACTCTTCTTTGCCTGAAACTTCAGTTGAATGGCACTTCTGTCAAGCAGGTAGACGAGCATCGTGTTTTAGGGTTAACGATAGATACAGAATTGAAATGGCAATCTCATCTCAATAACGTATGCAAGGTAGTCTCAAAACACCTTTTCCTGTTATCTCAATTAAAGCGCTACGTCAACAGTAATGTGCTTAAACTTTTCTTCAATGCACACATAATGTCACGTATCAATTACGCCTCAACAGTGTGGGACGGCAGTAGTGACGTCCACCAAAAAAGGCTGAATTCTCTCCATATACGTGCAGCAAAGCTACTCCATCCAGCTGTATCTCTAACAACAGACGAAAAACTAAAAGCGTTGAACATACTTCCTCTGAATAGGCAATTGGAATTCAACAAGGCATCATTTATGTTAACAATCTTGACAGATACTATGCCATGTTATATCAATGCCCTTTTTACAAGATCGAACAGCTTTTCTGGCTCGACGAAATTCCTTCTTCCCTACCCACGCATTGATCTATACAAAACAAGCCTAGCTTACTCTGGACCATATGTCTGGAACTCACTTCCACCGAATCTACAAAACATGAATACTTTAATAAAACTTTTCAAGGAACATTTGCATAAACATTTTATGTCTCAGTAATTAAATTATTCGATTACAATGATTAGCGCCCATTCCCAAAGTCTTCTGTGAACCATACTTTGAATAAATCGTCTAAACATAAAACCTACTCCGTTAAAATCGCTCATCCCCACTCCCACTCTGTCTACCATCCCTTTTCTCCTCCCCCTACCTACCATTCTCTCTTCCCCACCCTCCTCTGACCTCTCTCTCTGTAGTCTTGTTTGTTTGTTTGTAAGTTTCCTTCTGTTTTACCATCCCCCATCTCATTAGTGCTTTTATGAATTGTTTGCTTATCATTGTAGAATTAGATTACCATGTTGTTATGTTGAATTGTCAGTATGAATGATATGTGCAGAAATAATGTATGCATGACAAGGACAGATTGTAAGACTAGGCTTTGGCCTAAAATCTCCATCCTTGTGTATTAAAGATCAATCAATCTCTCTCTCTCTCTCTCTCTCTCTCTCTCTCTCTCTCTCTCTCTCTCTCTCTCGCATTGTGGAACTAATCTCTCTCTCTCTCTCTCTCTCTCTCTCTCTCTCTCTCTCTCTCTCTCTCTCTCTCTCTCTCATGGTTGTGTGTCTCCTGGTATTATCACACACAATCACTTCAGAACTGTGTGGTATTTCCACATCATCATCATCCTGTTGTAAGGACAGCAGAGTTGTGCGCCAGAATTTCTGATCTGATTTCTGTGATGATGCCTGTACAACAACAACATTCGACTCGTATGTGTGTCAGTCGGCCAGAAAGGTGGTCAGAATTTTGAGACAATTTTCAACTACGCTCATAAAACCACTGCTGCACAAACAAAACTTCTGTTAAGATGAATAGATAAACCAATGAATAGGTTGCATTAGAAATAGATAGACATATACATAAATCGACAGACAGAAATAATGAATGAATATGAAGCTTAAATGCAGGTTATCCTCTTTGCAAAACAACAAAAACACATTCCGAGAGAAAACAAAGGGTATCCATAATGGTCAATATCTATAGCATCAGAAAGCGTGACCAAGACAATCACAGATCTGTGTGGCCATGCTCTCACCCCACTCACTCTGACTCCTCAAACACAGTGGCCATGCTCTCACCCCACTCACTCTGACTCCTCAAACACAGTGGCCATGCTCTCACCCCACTCACTCTGACTCCTCAAACACAGTGGCCATGCTCTCAACCCACTCATTCTGACTCCTCAAACACAGTGGCCATGCTCTCACCCCACTCATTCTGACTCCTCAAACACAGTGGCCATGCTCTCAACCCACTCATTCTGACTCCTCAAACACAGTGGCCATGCTCTCAACCCACTCATTCTGACTCCTCAAACACAGTGGCCGTGCCTTCATCCCACTCATTCTGACTCCTCAAACACAGTGGCCATGCTTCATCCCACTCATTCTGACTCCTCAAACACAGTGGCCGTGCCTTCATCCCACTCATTCTGACTCCTCAAACACAGTGGCCATGCTGTCACGCCACTCATTCTGACTCCTCAAACACAGTGGCCATGCTGTCACGCCACTCATTCTGACTCCTCAAACACAGTGGCCGTGCTTCATCCCACTCATTCTGACTCCTCAAACACAGTGGCCGTGCTTCATCCCACTCATTTGATCTCAACACATCATCCCATCATTCTGACTCCTCAAACACAGTGGCCATGCTGTCACCCCACTCATTCTGACTCCTCAAACACGACCACTCCCAGCTTTGTCCTGTCCCAGTTCCGGAACCAACAATGCACAGAGAGCGATCAAAAGCAAGTCGTTTTGAGGCAACCCAGCAAAGGAGACACTGCACTGCACTGCTAAACCTCGGACGTCCAGCAACACACCCCATGGATCAGCCGAAAATGGTGATTTGACAAATTTGCTAAGAGTGGGGACATGAAATGAAATCGAAATTGAGATCAACAAGAAATGAGATAACAAGGGGCCCAGAATTTGTGACTTTTGATCAGTGAAGACGAGGATGATGAAGATGATATCGTGGAGTTGCAGTCTGGTCACACCATACAGCTGTTGTTCGCACTTCCTTGCATGATACACGCTGTGGGTCAATCACGTCCGAGAGATACAAACACCTGCGGTGTTGGTCAGGAATTTTGTCAGCGAGGCCTGTTCAGTGGATGAGCTCTACTGAGTGGTTTCAGCCAACCCGTTCAGCTCACAGCGAACTCAATTCTGCTTTGGATCTGGATTCGGTCAGGAAAAAGAAATCCGCAAATAAATAGTTTTGATAAGAACTGACCCAAGGTAATCTTTACTCCACTGTTGTTCGAATACTTCAAACCCCAAGTTTTCCGCCCTAACAAGAACATCAACAACAGCAACACGCACGCACGCACGCACGCACGCACGCACACACACACACACACACACACACACACACACACACACACACACACACACACACACACAGAATTAGAAGCATCCACGCACGCGCACAGGCTATCACGAACGCACGCACAAACAGACACCGACATCTTATCTAAATGTGTGGGTCACACGGGATGCATCACTCATGTTTGTGGCTGAAGTTGAATGCATTACCCATGTCTGTGGCTGAAGCTGAATGCATTACCCATGTTTGTGGCTGAAGATGAATGCGTTACCCATGTTTTTTGCTAAAGATGAATGCGTTACCCATGTTTGTTGCTAAAGATGAATGCGTTACCCATGTTTGTGGCTGAAGATGAATGCGTTACCTATGTTTGTGGCTAAAGATAAATGCATTACCCATGTTTGTGGCTGAAGACGAATGCATTACCCATGATTGTGGTTGAAGTTGAATGCATTACCCATGTTCGTGGCCGAAGATGAATACGTTACCCATGTTTGTGGCTGAAGATGAATGCATTACCCATGTTTGTGGCTGAAGATGAATGCATTACCCATGATTGTGGCTGAAGTTGAATGCATTACCTATGTTTGTGGCTGAAGTTGAATGCATTACCCATGATTGTGGTTGAAGTTGAATGCATTACCCATGATTGTGGTTGAAGATGAATGCATTACCTATGTTTGTGGCTGAAGATGAATGCATTACCCATGATTGTGGCTGAAGTTGAATGCATTACCTATGTTTGTGGCTGAAGATGAATGCATTATCCATGATTGTGGTTGAAGATGAATGCATTACCCATGGTTGTGGTCGAAGATGAATGCATTACCTATGTTTGTGGCTGAAGATGAATGCATTACCTATGTTTGTGGCTGAAGATGAATGCATTACCTATGTTTGTGGCTGAAGATGAATGCATTACCTATGTTCGTGGCAAAAGTGGGTGTAACCTTTTTCTTCTGTCAGTCTGTCTACAAACTGACACCTCTCTCTCTCTCCCTCACCTCTCTCTTTCTCTCTCTGTCAATGTTGTGCGTGTGTATGTGTGCGTGCGTGTGCGCGCGCGCTCTCTCTCTCTCTCTCTCTCTCTCTCTCTCTTGTGTGTGTGTGTGTGTGTGTGTGTGTGTGTGTGTGTGTGTGTGTGTGATCTCCCTTATCGATGGCACTGAGGTACACGTAGGCTACACGTCTGTGATGAATATAGGAAACAGTCACATTGGTGTGATTTACACCATCTACTGCTGTCACCAGGTTCAATCAGAATAACGGCGGTCTGTGCCTCCCATTTCTTATCAGTATTACTTCTTTGCACACAGACGTTCCATGTGTTCCCTCTTTCTGTTCAAAGGGGTTGAGAGCTGAGGTTGTGGGCAGGACTAGGTGGAATATTTCCCCGCACCATTGATGGGCCGTTGCTCTGGTGTAACAGCCACAGTGTCAGACTGACTGCAGTTTGATGTAGCAGTCTGTCGCCGTCTCTTTGGTACACATGCAGGCCAACTAATCAGGTCATACCACGTGAAAATAGTGGTAGCTATCAGGTCATACCACGTGAAAATAGTGGTAGCTCTTATCTGGAAAAGAGCGACTTAACTGCTTAGATTGTTTGCAATTTTGATTGTAACCTGTCAAATTATAAGAATGTGAGTTTAAGAATGATGGTTGTGGTTCTGAAGCCCCACCCGTATTTCTAAAGAATACACATGCATAGCTTTAAAACAGACATTATACTTAGATATACGTATCTTAGGGCATATTGTTGGATAGTATGTAGCACACAAGTTGCCACGGTTTGGACACAAGATATTCAACTCTATTTGTAGCAAATCTGACCAGTTGGCAGAAGAGTATGAACGTCAGTATGGTAGGGGGGGGGGGGGGGGTCTTACCCATTCCCACCTGAATTATGGGGATCTGTCTCGCTGCTGACAAGTTCAGCTGCGGTGTGAGTTGGTGAGATCCCATTAGATTGGGCACGTGCTTCAGGAGAACATAGTGCCTCTTGTTCCTCACATGTAGGTCAGGCTGGACTGAGTGAATCTGGTGTTTCCAGGCAATAACGAAAGCAAAAGAGTGAAAAGGGAGGTTACTGGCCCACCACATCAACAAGTGTCAACACGGACACAATGCGTGCTCATCAATTTGTCTGCTTCAGACAAAACAAACAACAATGAAAAATTAAGTAAACTGACGGTCACTTCACTTTTTTCGGTGTTGGTGGGAAGTGTATTCTAGGGTCGAACATTATTGTGCGAACGTAACTTAAAACGAATAAGGAAGAAGTTAGGAAGAAGCAAAAAGATAGCAGTTGTAGTAACATTTACGATAACAATCGTAGGCGTATAATAATACCATTAATGATACTACTACTGCTACTATTACTACTACTAAAACCACTACTACTACTACTGCTGCTACTACTACTACTACTACTACCACCACCATCACTACTACTAAAGTAATAATGATGATGATGACGATGATAATAATGATGATGATGATGATGATAATAATATATAATGATAATGAGGAGGAGGAGGAAAAATATTCAATTATAAACAAAGCTTGCTCTTATGTCTTAGATTGAAGAAACAGGGGGAGACGAGCATTCATATCTGCAGTGGTAGATAATTCTGCCTAACTAACTGTATGTGCTTGAGTGGGTGAATGGAGAATAATGAGTGCTTCTCAAAATGAGCCTTCAGCTTACACACACACACACACACACACACACACACACACACACACACACACACACACAACACACACATACATACATACATACATACATATACATATATATATATATATGTGTGTGTGTGTGTGTGTGTGTAAAACCATGTAAGCATATATAAAAACATGGAAGTTTTTAGCAATCAGACAGAAGCACGTCATGCTGAGATCACGGGCTTCATATTCATTTTTGAACTCAGTGTAAACAGTTTACAGGCTGTCATTCCTGGGGATAGAATTCACAGTATACAAACCTACCATGCATTACATAGGTTTATCATCAATAGCAATATGCTGCCAGTGTATCTCATCAAATCAACAGTGGTTTATTCTCAGCAGGCATGACTATATATCAACAGCACATCAGGAACAGCAGTTTCTCCACCTTTTTTCAAGTTTAGATGCCATGAAATAACAGTGGAAAGAGACCGACTACCCTGTGTTTTCCAATCAAATGTATGCCTTGTTTTGTATGGGAGTGGAAGGCAGGAAGGTGTGTGTGTGTGGGGGGGGGGGGGCTGGGTGGACGATGGGAGGAGAAGAGGAGGATGCAGTGGCGGGGAAACCATGAATGTCAGACCTAGTTTATACCGTTGACTGACTACACTCGTTCAGGGCGAAGAGAGGCAACCTTATTACGTAACAACCCCTTTTCTGCCTTTAAGCTTGGGTAATTCAGTGCGTTTTGTTTCCTGACAAAATGTTAACAGCAAGGAGGAAAATCACCCTTCTACATACCACGTGACAAGACAAACACCGTGACCTGACACTGGAATGCTTTTTCATCTACCCAGCTGATGAACTCTCTGATTGACTGATTGATTCTCTGACTGACTGATTGACTCTCTGATTGACTACCTAGATGACTGATTGACTGCGTAACCACCTGAATGATTGAGTGACTCTCTGATTGATTGATTGACTAACTGAATGACTGGCTGACTCTCTGATGGACTGATTGACTAATTTAATGACTGACAGACTCTATGATGGACTGATTGACTAACTGACTGACTGACTGACTCGCTGATAGACTGATTACTACTTTAATGACTGACTGACTCTAATAAACTGATTGACTAACTGAATGACTGGCTGACTGCCTGAGGGGCTGATTGACTGACTGAATGACTGGCTGACTCTCTGATGGACTGATTGACTAACTGAATGACTGACTGACTCTCTGGTGGGCTGATTGACTAACTGAATGACTAGCTGACTCTCTGATGGACTGATTGACTAACTGAATGACTGACTGACTCTCTGATGGACTGATTGACTAACTGAATGACTGGCTGACTCTCTGATGGACTGAATGACTAACTGAATGACTGACTGACTCTCTGATGAACTGATTGACTAACTGAATGACTGGCGGACTCTCTGATGGGCTGATTGACTGACTGAATGACTGACTGACTCTCTGATGGACTGAATGACTGGACTGACTCTCTGGTGGGCTGATTGACTGACTGAATGACTGGCAGAGTGTCTGAACAACCAGCAGCAGCTGAATGACTCAATCATTCGCAGAGCCTCTCGCTCCATCAGTTGCTAAGAGAGTTCCTCTGGGAAAGCGTGTTCATTTAAAAATAAATGAGAAAAACTCCTTTCCCCCTAATCTCCCTCCAACGTACCTCTCCAACCCCCACCCCCCACCCCCACCCCGTACCACAACTGATCCTCATCCTCCAACTCGCCACATCCCTACCGCCCAGCTACGTCACTTTCCCGTGTATGTGTGTGTGTGTGTGTGTGTGTGTGTGTGTGTGTGTGTGTGCGTGTGTGTGTGTGTGTGTGTGTGTGTGTGTGGTGTGTGTGTGTGCGTGCGGTGTGTGTGCGTGCTGTGTGTGGTGATGTGTGTGTGTGCGTGCATGCGTGCGTTCGCACGCGCGCGCGTGTGTGCGTGTGTTGTCAGTACAACCATGGGTTAATCTGACAATATATTGGTTTCAGTCAGTCAGTGTGTCTGTGTGTGTGTCTGTGTGCGATAGACAGCTGAATGATTTAACCAAACAGAAAACGTCAAAAACAAAAACAAACAAACAAAAAGACCGCTAAAAGCAGGAACCAGGAATCGGATACGTTTCGGAACGATTCCGCAATGATTCACAACAGCTAAAAACTCAACACCCTTCCACGCAACCCACAAACCCCCCACTTGGGGCTGATGTTTACACTCTCACTCTTTCACCATACCCCCCCCCCCCCCCCCCCATTTCCACCCTCCTTTCCCCGGCTTCCCTTTCTCCCTCAGTTCTGCCTGCCTTCCCCTATCCCCACCCTTTCATGTGTCGTCACTCCCCTTAGCCTGCCTCCAGTCTGCATGCAAGTCTGCTTCCTGCCCAGGCTGGCCAGTAATGGGAAGATCAGTGATGAACTGTAGTGCCAGTGATGGGAAGATCAGTGATGAACTGTAGTGCCAGTAATGGGAAGATCAGTGATGAACTGTTGTGCCAGTATGGGAAGATCAGTGATGAACTGTTGTGCCAGTGATGGGAAGAATCAGTGATGAACTGTGTGCCAGTAATGGGAGATCAGTGATGAACTGTTGTGCCAGTAATGGGAAGATCAGTGATGAACTGTTGTGCCAGTGATGGGATGAACAGTGATGAACTGTAGTGCCAGTGATGGGATGAACAGTGATGAACTGTTGTGCCAGTATGGGAGATCAGTGATGAACTGTGTGCCAGTGATGGGATGATCAGTGATGAACTGTTGTGCCAGTGATGGGATGATCAGTGATGAACTGTAGTGCCAGTGATGGGATGAACAGTGATGAACTGTAGTGCCAGTGATGGGATGATCAGTGATGAACTGCAGTGCCAGTGATGGGATGATCAATGATGAACTGCAGTGCCAGTGATGGGATGATCAGTGATGAACTGCAGTGCCAGTGATGGGATGTTCAGTGAACTGCAGTGCCAGTGATGGGATGATCAGTGATGAACTGCAGTGCCAGTGATGGGATGATCAGTGAACTGCAGTGCCAGTGATGGGATGATCAGTGAACTGCAGTGCCAGTGATGGGATGATCAGTGATGAATTGCAGTGCCAGTGATGGGATGATCAGTGAACTGCAGTGCCAGTGATGGGATGATCAGTGATGAACTGCAGTGCCAGTGATGGGATGATCAGTGATGAACTACAGTGCCAGTGTTGGGATGATCAGTGATGAACTGCAGTGCCAGTGATGGGATGATCAGTGAACTGCAGTGCCAGTGATGGGATGATCAGTGAACTGCAGTGCCAGTGATGGGATGATCAGTGATGAACTGCAGTGCCAGTGATGGGATGATCAATGCTGAACTGCAGTGCCAGTGATGGGATGATCAGTGATGAACTGCAGTGCCAGTGATGGGATGATCATGATGAACTGCAGTGCCAGTGATGGGATGATCAGTGAACTGCAGTGCCAGTGATGGGATGATCAGTGATGAACTGCAGTGCCAGTGATGGGATGATCAGTGATGAACTGCAGTGCCAGTGATGGGATGATCAGTGAACTGTAGTGCCAGTGATGGGATGATCAGTGAACTGCAGTGCCAGTGATGGGATGATCAGTGATGAACTGCAGTGCCAGTGATGGGATGATCAGTGCCAGTGATGGGATGATCAGTGAACTGTCAGTGCCAGTGATGGGATGTTCAGTGAACTGCAGTGCCAGTGATGGGATGATCAATGCTGAACTGCAGTGCCAGTGATGGGATGATCAGTGATGAACTGTAGTGCCAGTGATGGGATGATCAGTGAACTGCAGTGCCAGTGATGGGATGTTCAGTGAACTGGAGTCCCAGTGTTGGGATGATCAGTGATGAACTGCAGTGCCAGTGATGGCGATGATCAGTGATGAACTGACAGTGCCAGTGATGGGATGATCAGTGATGAACTACAGTGCCAGTGATGGGATGATCAGTGATGAATCTGTGATGAATATGTATGCCAGTGATGGATGATCAGTGATGATCAGTGATGAATGTAGTGCCAGTGATGGGATGATCAGTGAACTGGAGTCCAGTGTTGGGATGATCAGTGAGAACTACAGTGCCAGTGATGGGATGATCAGTGAACTGCAGTGCCAGTGATGGATGATCAACGTGATGAGAGCACAGTGCCAGTGATGCGGATGTATCAGTGATGAATTGCAGTGCCAGTGATGGGATGATCAGTGAACTGTAGTGCCAGTGATGGGATGATCAGTGAACTGCAGTGCCAGTGATGGGATGATCATGATGAACTGTAGTGCCAGTGATGGGATGATCAGTGATGAACTGCAGTGCCAGTGATGGGATGATCAGTGATGAACTGCAGTGCCAGTGATGGGATGATCAGTGATAAACTGCAGTGCCAGTGATGGATGATCAGTGATGAAACTGCAGTGCCAGTGATGGGATGATCAGTGATGAACTGCAGTGCCAGTGATGGGATGATCAGTGATGAACTGCAGTGCCAGTGATGGGATGATCATGTGAACTGCAGTGCCAGTGATGGGATGATCAGTGAAACTGCAGTGCCAGCGATGGGATGATCAGTGAACTGTAGTGCCAGTGATGGGATGTTCAGTGAACTGCAGTGCCAGTGATGGGATGATCAGTGATGAACTGCTGTGCCAGTGATGGGATGTTCAGTGATGAACTACAGTGCCAGTGATGAGTTGATCAGTGCCAGTGATGGGATGTTCAGTGCCAGTGATGGGAAGTTCAGTGCAGTGATGGGATGTTCAGTGCCAGTGATGGGATGATCAGTGATAAACTGCAGTGCCAGTGATGGGATGATCAGTGATGAACTGCAGTGCCAGTGATGGGATGATCAGTGATGAACAGCAGTGCCAGTGATGGGATGATCAGTGATGAACTGCAGTGCCAGTGATGGGATGTATCAGTGAACTGCAGTGCCAGTGATGGGATGATCAGTGATGAACTGCGTGCCAGTGATGGGATGGATCAGTGATGAACGCAGTGCCAGTGATGGGATGATCAGTGAACTGCAGTCCAGTGTTGGGATGATCAGTGATGAACTCAGTGCCTAGGATGATCAGTGGAATCAGTGCTGAGGATGATCAGTGATGAACTACAGTGCCAGTGATGTGATGATCAGTGAACTGCAGTGCCAGTGATGGGATGATCATTGAACTGCAGTGCCAGTGATGGGATGATCAGTGATGAACTGCAGTGCCAGTGATGGGATGTTCAGTGAACTGCAGTGCCAGTGATGGGATGTGTACGAGTGCCAGTGATGGGATGATCAGTGCCAGTGAGTGGGATGATCAGTGAACTGCAGTGCCAGTGTGTGGGACTGATCCAGGGATAGATGAACTGCAGTGCCAGTGATGGGATGATCATGTGAACTGCAGTGCCAGTGATGGGATGATCAGTG
>CM065737.1:2101953-2106953 GCA_033310375.1 Conus canariensis
CATCCCAGAGGGTATCTGAAGCATGCGATTCTCTGGCTAAAACAGTCATTCGCGTATACTCCTGCCAGCCCACGTCAAAACGTCTGACCTTAACTCTTTACTTCAAGTCCAGTTCGAGTGCTGGTACCTTCCTGTGCCAAGGTAAAGACTGTAGACAGTGTGGCACGGAGGAATGTGAGGTCATCAGACATCTTGTGCAGTCCTACCTCACCAATGGAGACGTGGTCTGTCTGACAAAGGCCCTGCTCAGCATTCCACTGACCTTCACAGAGTCTGTGTCCGATCTTCAGTTTAAGTCTCCAGGAATGGCAGTCACCTCCATGAAGATTTTAGAGCCGGAATAGCTCAGTTGGTAGAGCGCCGGACTTGTAATCTTGGTGATCCTGGGGTTGCGGGTTCAAATCTCCGCCGGGCCTTTAAGCTACAGGGGAATTTTTCCCTCGGAGTTAACATTGGTTCTGACTCCATTTCCCATACAGTCCTTCGAATGAGACTATAAACCGAGGTTCCGTGTGTGAACGCGCGCATCACATCTTGCACACACGTAAAATCCCATCACCGACTTTCGGAAGAGAAGGCCAGTTTGGCCGTTGGTATGGATGACATGTTACACATAACACGCACCGTGCGTGAGAAATGGAAAGAATGGAGGAAGTAAGGAAGTTGAGTGAACGATATTGAACGACATTGACTGGATGACACGGGAAACGACTGAATGAAGCGCCCGCTGGCAGCTCTTCAGTCGGCACTACCCAGGTAGGCAGCCCGTTGTGTGAATGAGTGTGGATTGTAAAGCGCTTAGAGCTTGGTCTCTAGCCGAGGATAGGCGCTATAGAAGTATTCATTATTATTATCATTATTAGATAGTGATGAAGACTTACCCATTAGTAGTTCTTCTATGTCTCCCCTGCGTGTCTCCCAAGATAAAAGTGTTCACTCTAAAGATTTTGTCCTCCTCCCTCCTATACCTCAGCCGAGTACCCAGCAGTCCACTGATGTCTGCATCGAGCTATCGTCTGAACCGGAAGCAGACCATTCAGCAACCCCTCGCATAGCAAATTTTGAAACTGACGCTGAGTCACCAACAGCTAACCTTACGCAGTTTGGAGCTGAAGGTCAGTGGTCAGTTTGGAGCTGAAGGTCAGTGGTCAGTTTGGAGCTGAAGGTCAGTGGTCAGTTTGGAGCTGAAGGTCAGTGGTCAGTTTGGAGCTAAAGGTCAGTGGTCAGTTTGGAGCTGAAGGTCAGTGGTCAGTTTTGGAGCTGAAGGTCAGTGGTCAGTTTGGAGCTGAAGGTCAGTGGTCAGTTTGGAGCTGAAGGTCAGTGGTCAGTTTTGGAGCTGAAGGTCAGTGGTCATCTTGTTTCCTGAGGGATGAATCCCAAGTCCCTTCAACTCCTGTGCGGACAGTGACATTGGGTCGCTCACAAAGTCTCCGCAAGCACCACAGACGTACTTTGTCAGCCCACGTCAAAGAAGGAACCCAGGAGAAACGGCATCCCTGACGTATTACGCTGGGAGATTTCAACAGCTTCAAGGACCCCAGGAGAAACGGCATCCCTGACGTATTACGTTGGGAGATTTCAACAGCTTCAAGACACAGTGTCTGACCTCCAGCTATCGTTATCTGAACTGCAGAGTTCTGTGTCTGGGCAAATTGAAGACGCCAAGGTGTGTGCGAAAAAAATGAGCTAAAAACACATCCTGCTTCCAACACTGACTTGCTTCACACACTGATTGACTCTCTTCAGTCCAATATGATTGAACTGCACAAACAAGTAGACATGCTCAAAAAAGAAAAATCACTTGCTCAAAACTCAAATTGGAAATGTCTTTTCTGATTTGAAAAAAAACTAAGGTGATGTGATGCCAGCGCACAATGTGGTGAAGGGAATGTTCAAAGTAGCACGGTTTCCACCACCCCCTGCGCCAGCACATCACCAACATTCAAACATGATTCTGTACAAACTGTTCTGGCCCCACAGGAAATATTACAGAACCGTGCTGTCCCCAGTGACAATACTCTGGATCAACCATCTCAGCCCCAGGAACAGCCAGACCACCAGGAACTCTCTCAACAGCATGGCTACTCCACCCAGACATCTGAGCCATCAAGTTTTGTTATTAAGGGAAGGGAGATTATATCTGAACCCCTAGACAGCAGTATGCACACAAAGTCCAACTCTAGGGTTACTTCAAATCTGCCAGCAACGAATCATAGAGACACAAACAGCAAGAAACGTGTGCAGGACATTCTGTCAACACGTTCAGTATCTGAGAGAACGTCGTTTCTACTTATTGGTGACTCTGTCATTAGAAACATTGACCTGCGCAGAATAGCATCCAGACAAGACGTTGTATCCAAAATTTGTGTCTCAGGCATGTCTACAAATGATTTGTTTTAGTGGCTACATAATCACAACGTTTTTCCAGATCTCAAAGTGTTGATCATCCATGTAGGTGTCAATGACCGTAGGACTACCGGAGAAGTCTCTGAAGAAACTTGGTGTGATTTCATTCACCTAGCCACTCAGGTTTTTCCAAATGCCAAAGTAGTTTGTAGTTCCATAATACCGGCTAGAGGCAAACACCACCTCAATACGTTTATTTCACCATCAAATCTCAATATGCAAAAAGCTTGTGCAAAAATCAATGACCAAAGGATCGAAGAGGTAACATCTCATAAAGTACTGGGGGCTATCATTGATAATGATTTAACGTGGTATGACCACATTACCAATCATGGTAAATGTATTTCTAAAAGGATTTATCAATTATCAAAAATAAAACATTTTCTGAATCTCCAGTCAAGGAAATCATTTTTTCATGCACATATTTTATCTCTCATTGATTATGCGTCTACGTTATGGGATAATTCTAGTGAAACAAATTTGAAACAAATCAATCGTTTACATAAGAGAGCTATAAAGTTGGTGCAGTTAAAATCTAATTCTTTGACAGGCGATGACTATAAAAAGTTAAATATTCTTCCATTCAAAGACAGACTCTTCTTCAATAAATGTTTATGCATGTATAAGGTAGTTAAGGGAATAGCTCCAAAGAAAATTATCCGAGACCTCATAAATAATGAAAATAGACATGTTCACAAACTTTCGTTTCCTAGACCCCGTAACAATCTTTATAAATGTAGCTTCACATAGTCTGGTGGAACAGCATGGAACGATTTATCTTCTTCTTAAAAACATGTCATTCTAAACTAGTGTTTAAAAAGACACTGAAAAAATATTTGATGGACAAATTATAAAGCAATCTATGATTATTTTGATTATTTATATTGTTGCAGATTCTCTCTCTCTCCTCCCCCCCCCCTCTCTCTCTTCTCTCTCTCTCTCTCTCTCTCTTCTCTCTCTATTGGTTTCTCTGTCAATTTCATCTGTCTCTCTACCTATCTGTCTGCCTCTCTCTCTCTCTCTCTCTCTCTCTCTCTCTCTCTCTCTCTCTCTCTCTCTCTCTCTCTCAAATGTCTTGATTGCCTTGTCTGATATGTTGTTTATTGTCCTTCAAAATATTGATTGTAATGATTGTTAATTGTTTCATTGTTTTCATTACATTGTATATTTCTGATTTCTACAGATGCATTGTTTCGCGTTTCTCCTTTTTTCATTATTGTAATTGATATTTATGCTTTTTTGTGAGGGCAGGATTTAAAAAAACTGTAAAGCTTATTCCTTAACCCTGAATAAAGATAATTTTGACTTGACTTGACTTGACGCGCGCGCGCAGCGCGACACACACACACACACACACACACACACACACACACACACACACACACACACACACACACACCACCACACACACACTAGCAAGAACACCAACAGCAAGAACAAACCGTAGGCAACCGCTGAAGTGCCAGTTTTGAACGGTGGAATCTGACTTGCGTTCTCCACTTGTGTGGTAACAGTACCGCCTGTAAGTGTCTGTGACCCCGCTGTTCTTGAAGGAATTCCTGCACTTAGTACAATTCTTCTGAAGCAGCCTGCGGCATGGGCCTTTGTATATTGTTCCTGATGCTTAAAGGCCGTGGCTGCAAATGGCGGAGGGACACCCCCCCCCCCCTCCCCAAATGTCAAAGAAAACAACAATTAAGAATCGGAAGGCAGTGCTTCACTGGGTGTGTAATGCGTGTGCTGCTGCTGCTGTAGCTGCTGCTGCTACTGCTGCTGCTGCTGCCACAGCTGCTGGTTGTGGTGATGGTGGTGGTACTAATGCTGCTGGTTGTGGTGATGGTGGTGGTACTAATGCTGTTACTGCTTCTGATGCTACTGCTACCATTGCTGCTGTTGCAAGCATTCGTTACTCTTCTTAAGGCTACCATTACCCCTTCTGCTGTTGCTACTACTACTACTACTACTACTACTACTACTACTACTACTACTACTACTACTACTACTATGAAGACGACGACAACGAAGACGACGACGACGACGGCGGCGGCGGAGGCGGCGACGACGACGACGACCACTGCAGCTGCTGCTTGCTGCTGCTAGTGCTACTGTTGCTTTGCATATTTGTCTGTTTAAGGCTAATATTTTGATAGTCTGTACACATACAACAGCTACTGTTCTTGCTGTTGGAGTGGTCGCTAATATTACTATTGCCCTTGCTGTTAGTATCGCTTTTGGTGTTGTTACTGTTACTATTGCTATTGCTGGTAGTATCGCTATTTGTGTTGTTTTTACTACTGCTGTTAATATTAATGATATCGCGCAATTGAACACTATCAGGGGTTCCAGTCTGATGCAAGCTGAGAATTCTTCACACACACACACACACACACACACACACACACACACACACACACACACACACACACACACACACACGTACAGTCACACACACACGCACGCACGCACGCACGCACGCACGCACGCACACTAAGAATCAAGAGTCAAAAATGTTTATCCTTTGACCATTTTTGGAGCATCAAGGACAAACAGTAAAACACTTTGCGTTAGAAAATAAGATAACAGTGATGAGGATG
>CM065737.1:2111953-2116953 GCA_033310375.1 Conus canariensis
TCTTCTTTGGTTTTTCTTTTTTTCTGTTTTTTTTTTTCTTCTCTTCTCATCTCTGTCTCTTATTTACAAGCATTACTGCGCAAATCATGCGACGGGATTCGTTCAATTTTATGCACTTCCCTCCTACTGAGAGAGGAAAACACTGCAACAGCTTGCATGGAAAAGAGGTGGATTTTCAATGGAAAGAAAGGAACACAGAGGAGGTCAGGCTGCTTTAAAACGTTGTCTTCGTTTTTCATGTTTGTCATTTTTCATCTCAGTCCTGTAACTTTCTCTGTGACTGTGACTGACAAGACTGCAGTTGCTTTGTTGTATTGTGTGACAAAGGACGGACACAGAACACAGACTGCAGTTTGTCTGTTGTATTGTGTGACAAAGGACGGACACAGTCTGCAGTTCATCTGTTGTATTGTGCGACAAAGGACGGACACAGACTGCAGTTTGTCTATTGTATTGTGTGACAAAGGACGGACACAGACTGCAGTTTTTCTGTTGTATTGTGTGACAAAGGACGGACACAGACTGCAGTTTGTTGTATTGTGAGTCGAAGGACGAACACAGACTGCAGTTTGTCTGTTGTATTGTGAGACGAAGGACCGACACAGACGGCAGTTTGTCTGTTGTATTGTGTTACAAAGTACGGTCACAGACTGCAGTTTCTCTGTTGTGTTACAAAGTACGGTCACAGACTACAGTTTCTCTGTTGTATTGTGTGACAAAGGACGAACACAGACTGCAGTTTGTCTGTTGTATTGTGAGACGAAGGACGAACACAGACTGCAGTTTTTCTGTTGTATTGTGAGACGAAGGACGAACACAGACTACAGTTTGTCTGTTGTATTGTGTGACAAAGGACCGACACACAACACGAAAAGCCAATAATAACGGTCGGGAAAACAGAAAGAACCGCAATGACAACTGCTTTTGTTTGTTTGTTTGTTTGTTTTTTTCTGCTGTCACGTTTTCTTCCAGGAAGACAGCGAAAACAGTTATTATTCTTCGGAAAACAGCAGTGATCGTTACTTCAACCTGTTATCGTATTTTGCTGAGGAGTAATACGTTGTACTTGTATTGGGAGAACAGCGAAACTAGTCGTTATCGGCTTATGAAGCCACTATACTCCCATAACCCATTATGACCACTTTTCTGGAGAAAGCGTTTATCATCATTCAAGATATATAGTACCGGTTTTGAGGGTATTCTCAGTGTTTCCTTGAAGGATAATTACTATCAACACTGATTACATTTGTTTTCCCTATTATGACTAATTTCTTGAAACATCATAACTCTTTTCCACAGGAAAAAGAAAAAAATATATATAATGACCGATGTCTATGTTAGCAGCATTTCCTTAATTAAACGAGTGATGACGGTTTAAAAAATATTAGTTATTATAAGAAACAAAAGCAATAGTCCTCCAAAGGGAAGAAAACATTATAGAAAAATCACAATGCCACTCATCTAATTTTCGGCCACGTGGCCTTTTTCAAGAGAAAAAAACAAAAACAATCCAACTACGTGATGTCCATCTTTGGCAACTGGTCAGAGCAAAGAATTGACGTCATAAATATAATGCGCAAGTTCTGACATCATAATATGTGATGTCATCAACAAGGAAAGAAAAAAAAAAAAAAAAAAAAGGGGGGGAGGTGGGGAAGGGGGGAGGGGGGTGCAAGTTGTGTGTGGGTGTGGGTGTGGTGCGTGCGTGCGCGCGCGCGCGCGCGCGTGTGTGTCTGTGTGTGTGTGTGTGTGGGGGGGGGGGGGGGGTTAGTTATACTGTAACCAATGTACTTCAAAAACATAGCAATACGCTCCATAAATCACAATGAAAATGAAACCATAGAATAATGTGACCATAGTCCTGTCTGTGACTGTGCATGGCATACAAGAACTGTCACATGGATATATATATATATATATATATATATATATATATATATAATATATATATAAATTTTATGCCAATCATCAATGTTGTTCGTAGGTAAATCTGGATAAGGTTGTTACAAATTTGTCTTAACATTACATCCATTTGGCATCCTAGTATCTAATGCCCTTATCCATTAGATAATAAGTCTGAAGCTTTTGAAAGCCCTTATCCATTAGATAATAAGTCTGAAGCTTTTGAAAGCAGAATCGCCTCCAAACGGGGTAATAAATTTGTCAAATCATGATCTGACACCAGCACAGAAGGAAGTATTAGCCTTAGGACCCAAATTCTGTCCAACCCCTCGAACGCTGGACCACAACCAACTTAAAATAGACGTCAGGGAAGGGTGCCGGAAAGTTAGACTCAGAGAGCTCTTTGCAGATGAAGAAGACAGTCCTGTACCCAAATTTTATAAGAAGACAGGATACCAGCCACCCACCGGAAGAGACAGAGCTCTGGATACATACTGTGCCACCCTAGAAAACCTGACTGACACATACCGCAGTTCTGGACACCAGAGGGACAACCTGAGGCAAAATCTACGAGCAGCCCTACAACAGCTACGGCAGCTAGTCCTCAGCAGGAACATCAGAATCAGCAGAGCTGACAAAGGTGGTGCTGTTGTTGTCCAGGACACTGAAAACTACATCACTGAAGCCAAAAGACTACTAAACAACCAGTTGCATTACAAGCAGCTCCCAAATGATCCTACCATCCAAATAGCAGAGATTTCAAACGAGTTGGTAGAACATCTCCACAGCGACGGCCACATTGATGACAACACCAAGCAATGGGCGCTAGTGGAGCTAAAGGCATGCAGGACTCATCAGTTCTACCACTTGCCAAAAATACACAAGACTCTGCAGAATCCTCCAGGTCGCCCAATCGTGTCGGGAGTAAATGGCCCAACTGAAAATCTCTCAAAACTGGTTGACTTTTGGCTTGAGGATATTGTAACCACTCTCCCAAGTCACGCCAAAGACACAACTCTTATGTTAAAAACGCTACGTGACTGGAATACGGCTCATGGGCCTTTCAACAGTGGCACCTTGCTCGTTACCATTGATGCTGTTGGCCTCTATACGAACATCCCACATGGAGACATGGAAACCGCCATCAGGTACTTTTTACAGTCCCATCTGCAGACAAAGACACCCCCAGTTGAGAGAGTCCTTGAAGTGGTGAGACACATTTTACAAAACAACGTGTTCCACTTTGAGGACATCATCTATAAACAAGAATTCGGGACAGCAATGGGAACCCCTATGGCCCCCACCGTGGCAAACATCTTCATGGGATGGTTAGAGGACAGCCTGCTCACTCAGAGCCCCATCATCGTCGACAGCTGCTTCTGGAAACGGTTCATCGATGACATTTTTCTATTGTGGACCAAAACTCAGGAGGAACTTGATCAGTTCATTGAATTCATCAACACTTTCCATCCCACTGTCAAGTTCACCTATCAGTCATCACCTGTCTCCATCCCCTTCCTGGACATCAACATCATCCTCAAGGAAGGCTTCCTCCATACAGATCTTTTCTCAAAACCAACAGACGCCCATGCATACCTACATGCTTCCTCTTGTCATCCCAAGGTATGCAAAAACAACATACCATTCAGCCAGATGCTACGCGCTCGCAGGTTATGCTCGACAGACGAAGCCTTCACCCTTCGCTGCCAAGAGATCGCCAAGCACTTTCAACGTAGAGGATACAGTACCTACACCATCCAGAAAGCCATGGAAAGAGTCAGCAGCATCCCACGTAATGAGACCCTCGAATACAGGCCCCAAACTCCCAAGAAGAGGGTCCCGTTCATCATCACTCACAACCCTGCCAACCCTCCTCTACGTCAGTGGCTGCAACAACAGCAACCAGCCTTACATGAAAGCAACAGATGAAACAAGCCATGCCAGAGCTCCCCATAGTAGGAGAAAGAAATTCAAATAGTCTACGAATCATCCTGATGCCTTCCATGCTTCCTCCACAAGAACCCTCCACTGACAACCCTGGAAGCCACAGATGTACTAGAAAACGCTGTGTCATCTGTAAGGAGCATGTAGTAGAGACACGTCAGTTCACCAGTGATGTTAGTGGCGAGACATTCACCATTCGCCATGAGATGTCCTGCAGCACAAGAAACATCTTGTACCTGCTCTACTGCACCAAATGCAAGGGAGCTCAATACGTAGGAGAAACACGCAACTCGCTCAAACAACGCTTTTACTTACATAGGTCACACATCCAGAACAATACAGGCACCCACGTCACACATCATTTCAACATGCACAACCACTCACTTCAAGACATGCGTTGTATGCCAATTGAAAAACAGTACATAGACAGTGACATTCATAGAGACTTCAGGGAAAAATTCTGGATTCGTAAACTACAAACAAAGCACCCACAAGGCCTGAACACACATGACTAGCTATTAGTTACACGCACTG
The DNA here is from genome assembly GCA_033310375.1 of Conus canariensis. Taxonomy (NCBI): domain Eukaryota; kingdom Metazoa; phylum Mollusca; class Gastropoda; order Neogastropoda; family Conidae; genus Conus; species Conus canariensis. Next base: position 2,116,334 of record CM065737.1, read on the forward strand.
AGTTCCCTTGCATTTAATAGTGACTCAGTTGTTCCCTCTGGTACAACTAACAAAATGAAAACCTGAGAGAGAGAGAGAGAGAGAGAGAGAGAGAGAGAGAGAGAGAGAGAGAGACAGAGACAGAGACAGAGAGACAGAGACAGAGAGAGAATGAGAGAAAAGGGGGGGGGGGGGGGAGCTGTTAGTATATTGGTGGGGGTGGGGAGTGACAAAATAATAACAACAGGATGGTGTGTTAGACTTTGCATCACTTGGTGATGACATTACTGTCATGACGCAAGTTTTCTTTTAGCATCAACCTGATGATGTCACTCCACTTTTGACGTGACTGCACAGTCTGTCGTCCTTGAAAAAGAGCAGCCGCTCGAAATATTGGATTATATTTGTTTACATTGCTTGTTTGCCTTTTTACTTCAATTTGTCTCTCTCTCTCTCTCTCTCTCCTCTCTCTCTCTCTCTCTCTCTCTCTCTCTCTCTCTCTATTATATAATATAATATATATATATCCATATGACAGTTCTTGTATGCCATGACAGTCACAGACAGGACTATGGTCACATTATTCTATGGTTTCATTTTCATTGTGATTTATGGAGCGTATTGCTATGTTTTTTGAAGCA
>CM065737.1:2124453-2136953 GCA_033310375.1 Conus canariensis
ATGCACAAATGACACAAATGATTATGGACAATACAGTACACTGATGTATGTACAAATGATTATGGACAATACAGTACACTGATGTATGTACAAATGATTATGGACAATTCAGTACACTGATGTATGTACAAATGATTATCGACAATACAGTACACTGATGTATGTACAAATGATTATGGACAATACAGTACACTGATGTATGTACAAATGATTATGGACAATTCAGTACACTGATGTATGTACAAATGATTATGGACAATTCAGTACACTGATGTATGTACAAATGATTATGGACAATTCAGTACACTGATGTATGTACAAATGATTATCGACAATACAGTACACTGATGTATGTACAAATGATTACTGACAGCACAGTGCACTGATGATTACACGACACAAATATCGACAATACAGTGCACTGGTGTACGCACAAATAAGTATTGAAAGTACAATGTACTGATGTTCACACAAATGATTATAGACAATCCCAGTGCACCGATGCACACACGGATAATCGTCGACAAAACAATGCACTGATGTACACACAAATATTTATACAAAACACAACGCACTGATGTACAAATGAAGCATACTTGACAAAATGATGGTCTTATGGGTATACAAAGAATGATAAGGGGCATATTGCACTGACATACACACAAACAGTCAGAATGCACTGTCGTACACACAAAGAATTACTGACAACACAAGGCACTGATGTACACGCAAAGAATTACTGACAACACAACGCATTGACGTACACACAAAGAATTGCCGACAACACAAATCACTGACGCACATACAAAGACGTATTGACGACACAACTCACTGATGTACATGCAAAGAATTATCGGAAGATATGTGAACGCCTCCTCCATGGAGACTATGTCTTCATCTGTGTCTGTTGGTGTGTTTGTATGTCTGTCAGCAAGACTACGATAAACATATTTGCCGTGGGAACGGAAGGGGGCAGGGAGGAGGGCTCTGTCAGTACAAATAGCCCCCCCCCCCCCTCCGCCCCCATCTTGAAGTTCTGAGTGAACGATTTCCTCTTTTCTGCCACGCTTTGCGAATCTGCTCTGAGTGTGTGTGTGTGTGTGTGTGTGTGTGTGTGTGTGTGTGTGTGTGTGTGTGTGTGTGTGTGTGTATGCGCGCGCGCGCGCGCGCGTGTGTGTGTGTGTGTGTTGTGTTTCTGCCTGTCTGTCTATGTGTGTCTGTGTGTGTGTGGTTTACATGAATATAACGAGAGTGACATTTTTCGACATTGTTCTGAAATATTAATGGATCTTAAAAAGGAAAAAAAATCAGACTGATTAGATGCATCGACATCTGCAAGCTGATGCAGACGACTGCATACTCCCAAGTGTCCCTCTAGGAGGCACTGTCAGTGTAGATGTTTCATTCTCTTAATACAGAAGACTGCACACTCCCCAGGTGTCCCTCTAGTAGGCATTGTCAGTGTAGATGTTTCAGTCTCTTAATAGTAGAAAAAGCGGTTGGCGTGGTAAAAGTATCGCTATCTTCACCTTAGAACTGTTACATCGCCTAAAACAGCCCCACTGGACATTATACAGGACCTTAATAAAAGAAAAAAAGAAAGAAAAAAAAAATCTGTAAAATGTCATAATACACCCGGCTTGCCTCTCTCTCTCTCTCTCTCTCTCTCTCTCTCTCTCTCTCTCTCTCTCTCTCTCTCTCTCTCTCTCTCTACTACGTAAAGAGGTTGTAACCATTTGTCTTCAAAATGTAGAATGGTATTGTCATTATGTTTGATATGTCGATTTCTTCTTTATCCACCATTTGTTCGGATTTTGTTCTTTTTTTCTTTTATTTTCCATTATGTTGTACTATATGAACTTATTTGAATTTAAAAAAAAAAGAAAAAGAAAAAAAAGTATCGCTATCTTTAACAGTAGTGAGCACATCATACTGAATACTCCTTAACGTCATGGACTTCGACGGACTAACAACAATGGTGGTAGTGTCAGTGCTGTTAAGAGTGGCATTTACATCATTGTTGTTAGTAGGGTAAGGTAATGTTGCTTATAGCCCAGCGGACCACAAAGGGCCATATCGGGGCTGTCACCACGTTAAAGTCAACTCACAAGTCATTCATTCACACAATTCTTTAAAATACATCTTCTAAAAACCCATCCCAAATTTTGTTAAAAATCTTTCCACTGTAAAATCTCAGATTCGATGAAAAATGTTAATCTCTTTCAAAAACTCAGAGATCGCGTCAGGCGGAACATCTCTGAAAAAAGTTTTCATGGATCTGCTATAAAATGTTTGTGTCTCATATCATGCAAGTCCCAACACTCTAAATGAATATGTTTCATTGTGAGTGGCACCTGACATGGAATGCACCACGGAGCTTCTTCACTCTTTAAAAGGTATGAATGGGTAAAATACGAATGGCCGGTGTGCAGCCGGCATAGAACTGTTTCTTCTTTACGACCACCAGACGTGGATGAGAGGAACTCCTTAAGGTTTGGACGGATCTGAAAGAGTTTGTTACCCGTCTGTGTATTCCAATCCTCCTGCCCGAGGTCTCTGACATAATAATTAACTTTTGGTTTCAGAGGGACAGATTCAGATGGGTTTCGGAGGGAATGAAATGACTGATCGTCTGGCCAAGAATGCCACAACAGGCAAATTGTCTAACATATATATCCCAGCTCAGATCATTGTTGTTGGTGTAACAAACTTTTGTGTCAGTCATAATGCTATTGTCATTGTTGCATGTTATATAATGTTTGTAATATGTTTACCATGTGCTTGTCAAGTTATATTTTTTCTTTCATATGCGCACCTAACCACACACACACACACACACACACACACAAGCGCGCGCGCGCGCACGCTCACACGCACGCACGCACGCAGGCTCACACGTACGCATGTACGAACACACACGCGCCGCACGCACGCACACACACACACACACACACACACACACACACACACACCACACACACGCCCCCCCCCCCCCCCCACACATATACACACACACGCACTCAACGAACACACACACACACACACACACACACACACACACACACACACACACATACACACTCTCTCTCTCTTTCTCTCTCTCTCTTTCTCTCTCTCTCTGTCTCTGTCTCTCTCTCTCTCTCTCTCTCTCTCTCTCTCTCTCTCTTTCTCTCTCAAATGTACGTACATAAAACACTGACACAGAGAGACAGACAGGCAGACAGACAGACAGACAGACAGAGAGACAGACAGAGAGACAGACACATTCACACTCACTCACTCACTCACTCACTCATTCATTTACTCACTCACTCACTCACTCACTCAGTCACTCATTCACTGCTGCTACTGCTGATGCTGATGCTAACTACCTATGCCGTAAATCTCAGCCACAGCAGGAAGGAAAAACATTCCCAGCAGAACGAGAAGAACTGTGATAACAAGAACATAATGTGAAATGGTAGCGGGACGCCTCAGTTAGTAGTAAGGAAACTCCATCTATCAGCAAAGCTGGCAATCAATATCATGTGACATGGTAGCGGGACGCCTCAGTTAGTAGTAAGGAAACTCCATCTATCAGCAAAGCTGGCAATCAATATCATGTGACATGGTAGCGGGACGCCTCAGTTAGTAGTAAGGAAACTCCATCTATCAGCAAAGCTGGCAATCAATATCATGTGAAATGGTAGCGGGACGCCTCAGTTAGTAGTAAGGAAACTCCATCTATCAGCAAAGCTGGCAATCAATATAATGTGAAATGGTAGCGGGACGCCTCAGTTAGTAGTAAGGAAACTCCATCTATCAGCAAAGCTGGCAATCAATATCATGTGAAATGGTAGCGGGACGCCTCAGTTAGTAGTAAGGAAACTCCATCTATCAGCAAAGCTGGCAATCAACATAATGTGAAATGGTAGCGGGACGCCTCAGTTAGTAGTAAGGAAACTCCATCTATCAGCAAAGCTGGCAATCAACATAATGTGAAATGGTAGCGGGACGCCTCAGTTGTAGTAAGGAAACTCCATCTATCAGCAAAGCTGGCAATCAATATCATGTGACATGGTAGCGGGACGCCTCAGTTAGTAGTAAGGAAACTCCATCTATCAGCAAGCTGGCAATCAATATCATGTGAAATGGTAGCGGGACGCCTCAGTTAGTAGTAAGGAAACTCCATCTATCAGCAAAGCTGGCAATCAATATAATGTGAAATGGTAGCGGGACGCCTCAGTTAGTAGTAAGGAAACTCCATCTATCAGCAAAGCTGGCAATCAATATCATGTGACATGGTAGCGGGACGCCTCAGTTAGTAGTAAGGAAACTCCATCTATCAGCAAAGCTGGCAATCAATATCATGTGAAATGGTAGCGGGACGCCTCAGTTAGTAGTAAGGAAACTCCATCTATCAGCAAAGCTGGCAATCAATATCATGTGAAATGGTAGCGGGACGCCTCGATACTAGTAAGAACACCACACAGCACAAGCTGCAATCAACATCACGCTGAAATGGTAGCGGACCCCAGTTAGTAGAAGCACAACTCCATCATCACAAAGCTAGCAATCACACAATTAAATGTAGCGACACGCCTCTGTTAGTATAAGGAACTCATCTATCAGCAAAGCTTGGCATCACCTAATTGAAATGTGCGGCGCCTCTGTAGTAAGGAAACTCCATCTATCCAAGCTGGCAATCAATTATGTGCTGTACGGCCTCAGATGTAGTACTAGGAAACACTCATCAAGCAAAGACAGGCAATCAATCATGTGAAATGGTAGCGAGAGACGCCTCAGTAGAGAAAGGGAACATTCACATCTATCACATCAATCACATATATGTCATTTAGCGGACGCTCATATCAACTCATTTCAGTCAATCATTCATGTGACATGCTGGATCGCTGTTGATAAGAAACTCATCGTATCTCAGCAAAGCTGGCAAAAATAAAATTAGCGACCCAGAAGAGAAGAAACTCTCATAGCAAAGAACAATATATGTGAAATGGTAGCGGGACGCCTCAGTTAGTAGTAAGGAAACTCCATCTATCAGCAAAGCTGGCAATCAATATCATGTGACATGGTAGCGGGACGCCTCAGTTAGTAGTAAGGAAACTCCATCTATCAGCAAAGCTGGCAATCAATATAATGTGACATGGTAGCGGGACGCCTCAGTTAGTAGTAAGGAAACTCCATCTATCAGCAAAGCTGGCAATCAATATATGTGAAATGGTAGCGGGACGCCTCAGTTAGTAGTAAGGAAACTCCATCTATCAGCAAAGCTGGCAATCAACTATAATGTGAAATGGTAGCGGGACGCCTCAGTTAGTAGTAAGGAAACTCCATCTATCAGCAAAGCTGGCAATCAAATAATGTGAATGGTAGCGGGACGCCTCAGTTAGTAGTAAGGAAACTCCATCTATCAGCAAAGCTGGCAATCAATATCATGTGACATGGTAGCGGGACGCCTCAGTTAGTAGTAAGGAAACTCCATCTATCAGCAAAGCTGGCAATCAATATAAATGTGAATGGTAGCGGGACGCCTCAGTTAGTAGTAAGGAAACTCCATCTATCAGCAAAGCTGGCAATCAATATAATGTGAAATGGTAGCGGGACGCCTCAGTTAGTAGTAAGGAAACTCCATCTATCAGCAAAGCGGGTCAATCAATATATGTGACAATGGTAGCGGGACGCCTCAGTTAGTAGTAAGGAAACTCCATCTATCAGCAAAGCTGGCAATCAATATAATGTGACATGGTAGCGGGACGCCTCAGTTAGTAGTAAGGAAACTCCATCTATCAGCAAAGCTGGCAATCAGTTATTTTCTCCTTTATTTCCTCTCTCCAGCAGCCACTGCGCGCGTGTGCGTGTGTGTGTTTGTTTGTTTGTTGTGTGTGTGTGTGTGTGTGTGTGTGTGTGTGTGTGTGTGTGTGTGTGTGTGTGTGTGTGTGTTGAGAGAGAGAGAGAGAGAGAGAGAGAGAGAGAAGAGACAGAGACAGAGACACACAGAGACACACAGAAAAAGAAAGAGAAAGAAAAAGAGAGAATTATATATATATATATATATATATGTGTGTTGTGTGTGTGTGTGTGTGTGTGTGTGTGTGTGTGTGTGTGTGTGTGTGTGTGTGTGTGTGTGTGTGTGTGTGTCAAGTCAAGTCAAGTCAAAATTTTATTTCCAGATGGAACATTGAATAAGCAGAGAAACTGCTTTTTTACATCAAGCCATCATAACAAAACAAAGAAACTTGAATGATAAAATAATGAAAACGAAGAAATACAAAGAGGGAAAATCAGCGGAAAAGGGCGAGGGAGGTGGTGGGGGTGAAATCTGAGGGGGATGAGGAGGGGAGAGGAAATAGGAGGAGGGAGGGGGTAGGATGGAGGCGTGGGGGTGGAGGGAGAGGGAGTACAAAAAAGAATTCAAGCCTATTATAGTTATCATATCAAGGAAGTAACAAGAGAGAGAGAGAGAGAGAGAGAGAGAGAGAGAGAGAGAGAGAGAGAGAGAGAGAGAGAGAGAGAGTTACGTTATGTACAATATCAATACATTGTCTACAAAGCATACACACGCAAAAACAGACATGTACATAGGCATAGACATATACACAAGGATACATCATGTAAAATCACTGAAGAGTTATTTCAAGGGAATTTGAGAAAAAAATTGATTGCTAAATATCCATAAGATGCTTTTTCAGATTTTTCTTAAACTGATTTTTGTTCTTTATGTTTTTCAAAGTGATTGGTAGCTTGTTCCATACATTTCCACCGGAGTACAAAAGACTAGTTTATAAAGATTATTTCTTGGTCTAGGAAAGGATAATAAATGACTATGTCTATAAGTGTTAGTTGTAAATGAATCTCTTATCTTTTTAGGAGCATATCCGTTTGTAACATTATGCATGCATACTGCCTTATTGAACAAAAGTCTGTTGTAGAAGGTTAACATATTAAGTTGTTTATAGTCTTCTTTTGTTAGGGTGCTTGATTTTAGTAATACTAATTTTAATGCTCTTTTATACATTCGATGAATAATTTTCAAGTTGGTTTCACTGCAGTTATCCCATAGGGTTGATGCATAATCAATAATCGATAGAATATGAGCACAGAAAAAGAGCTTTCGAGAATGGGTGTCCAGGAAGTTCTTAATCTTCGCTAATTGAAGTAATTTTTTTGAGAGACGTTTCCCCATTGACGTTATGTGGTCGGTCCATGTTAAATCTTTATCTATTATTACTCCTAGTATTTTATGTGAGTCGACTTCTTCTATTTTTTGGTCATATATAAACAATGGTGGAAATTTTGACTTCATCTTTTGTCTTTTTTGTTGGGCACATACAAACATGCACTTGGTTTTGCTTGCATTTAAGGACATATGGTTCAACTGAGTCCATTCGATAAGTTTTTTAACATCATTTTGGAGTTTACTAGCTAATCTATATGGATCTGAATCACTGGAATGAAGAGATGTATCATCAGCAAACATTTCGCATTTACTTTCAAGAAAATAAGGTAAATCATTGACGTAGACAGTAAACAGTAGGGGGCCCAATACAGAGCCTTGTGGTACTCCATATTTGATAGACATGAAATTTGACGTTTTATTGTTGACTGTTGCTGATTGTTTCCTATTACATAGGAATGAGGACATGGGATTTATTAATTCTGGAGTTAATTTGTAGAGTTCCAGTTTACGCAACAGGAGAGAATGATTTATTACATCAAAAGCTTTCTCAAAGTCTATGAAAAGAATACCAGTAAATTTATTTTCATTTATACTACATAAGAGGCTATCAATAAGCTGTACAAGGGTTGTATGGCAGGAATGATTTTTACGGAAACCAGACTGATCGTCGTGGAGTAAACTGTTTTTAGTAAGGTAAGAATATAGTAAATTTTGCAAGTGTTTTTCAATAGGTTTAGATAAAGCAGATAAAATAGAAATTGGTCTATAGTTTGATGGAATTGACATATCGCCAGATTTATAAAGTGGAATTACTTTAGCTTCCTTAAATTTCAAGGGAAAGGTTTGTTTCTCTATGCATAAATTGTACAAATACGTTAGAGTATCAGTAATTATTGGACACGAAATCTTTAGTATTTTTGCATCTAAACCATCTAAATCGCGTGTACCTGATTGTTTTAAGGATGAAATACTTTTACTAACGTCCATAACAGTCATTGGTTGGAGGGTACAGGAAAAACTAATATCTTTTAAATCAAGGTAGTGTTTTAAATGCTCAAGGTCATTTTCACTGGACCTATCATATGATATAATTTTTTCTTTGATACTGGCAAAATGGTTGTTTAATTGATCTGCAGTTACATCTGTGATAATTTCCTGATTTCTTGAGACTTGTTTATTATTCAACATGTTAATGGCTTTCCAAATCTGACGTGAATCCTTTGTAGAAATTAACATCTTTTGAAAGTAATTACGCTTAGATTTACGTTTCATTGAGTTTACCTTATTTCTTTGTTTACGGAATTCTTTATTTGTTCCGGAATTGCTTAACTGATTTCTTATGTTAATTTCGATATCTATTTCTTTTGTTATCCACGGTGGTTTTGCTTCTTGTCTGACTCTTTTTTTGATGAATGGAGCATGTTTGTTATACACAGAAATAAATGTGTTAATCCAAAATTCAGTTGCTTCATCAGGATCTCTTATTTGGTATATATATTCCAATTGTGCTGTGGCAAGGTCTGAAAGGAAATCTTCTTCCTTGAAGTTTCTAAAGCTCCTATAATATATAATCTTGTGCCCTACTTTTGGAATTTTTATACGGTTTTTGAACCACGTCAGACAAACGGGATTATGATCGCTACATCCACACGGCGGAGAGCATACTTCAATGATGGACTGTTTTGTGTTTGTATAAATGTGATCTATTAAGGTACTTGACTGTTCAGTTATACGGGTTGGTATGTCAATAAGTTGTTCAAGACCGTGTAAGGTGTAGTTTTGATGCCACTTGGGTTTAGGTTTCATTAAATCTATATTAAAGTCTCCAAAAATAATAGTTTCAAAGCTTAGCATTGTTACTTCATCCATGAGAACATGAAATTTATCTTGCCAGTCCAAAGTTTCAGATGGATTTCTGTATAAAAATCCTATAATAAGTGGTTTATTGTTTTTCATACTGATTTCAATCCATACAGATTCAATCCCATAGTTTTCAAGGCTGTTTAGTTTTTTACAGTTTAATGAAGATGCTAGGTACAAAAGTAGGCCTGTACTTTCAGGTTTACACGGATCAAGTCTAATTATTTCATATCCCGGTATGCTCATATCAGCATCTGTTATTTCTGAGGACAAACGGGATTCCGCAAAACAAAATAAATGAAAGCTGTTACCGCTGTTATGGAGAATAGTTGCGACATCGTCTTTTTTATTTCTTGAGTTGTTGATATTCAAATAGCCTAATCGGAGTCCCTGTTTAGTAGGCCATGTGTCCAAAGTTAAAGACATGTTGCAGTTAGTTGTGGACTTAGTGAAGAACAGTTTTCTTAAATTTTAAATATATATAACAAAAAGTGAAATGGAATTTTTAAGAATATATATATGTATATACATATGCATACATACATACATATACATACATATATATACACACATATATATCACACATACACACACTCGCTCGAGCCCTGAGCAAAGATACCGAGGCCTCGAGCAAGTCTTATAGTCAGTCTAAGCAAAATTAAACAATATACAAAGAAAAGACTAATATAATTTAAATTAATCACAATCGAAAAGCGAAAACAAGCGAAAATCACAATCAAGCGAAAATCACAATCAAAGCGCGAATAGGCAATATTTCTATATATAAACGTTTGAACACAGAAACGTGTTCGTTCTTAGAAAGCAAGAAAATATAATGTTTGTGTATTCTCAACACATATAACAAATACCCACATGACACCATTCGCTGCAGCAGTGGCCTGAAACAACTGTCTACAACAAATACAAATAATCTTCTTTCAGTTAGTGACTTCCACCACAGTCCAGCGAGATGCAACACTTTCACAAGCACCAACTCCATACTGTCTTTTCCTTTTCTCACATACATATATACATATACATGCATACATACGCATGTATATACACACACATATACATACACATACACACACACACATATAATATATATATACATACATATACACACACACATATATATACATATATATATATACACACACACACACACACACACACACACACAATATATATATATATATATATATATATACATATATATACACACATATACACATATACACACATATATATACACACATATATAATCATGATGAAACATAAACACACATGCACACGCGCGCGCTCGCACACACACACACACACACACACACACACACACACACACACACACACACACACACACACACACACACACACACACACACACACCATTGTGTATTCAACGAGCAGATTGACGCTGTTGCATTTGAGTGTTGACGTAGGATGTCATAAGGTTGAACAAAAACTGGTCGTAAGGAATAGCTGGGGGTGGTGTTTGTGTCATTGTCACGGTATTGTCAGGATTTATTGCATGGTCATAAAAGCTTCTAGTGTACACAGGAGCAACAGGTTCGTTACCGGAAAGGGGGGATAATGCGGTATAGACTTGGTTTGACTGAGTTGTCTGATCGCAGTTATACAGAGTGGAGGGGGATGGGGGAGGAGGGCCACGACATGTAAGATCAGAGGCACCTGAAGTTTGTGTCGGCAGTGTGTTGTCTCGGTGATAAAGGGAGGGTAGTGGAGAGTGGAGGGGGTGATAAAGGGGAGGGTAGTGGAGAGTGGAGGGGGTGATAAAGGGGAGGGTAGTGGAGAGTGGAGGGGTGATAAAGGGGAGGGTAGTGGAGAGTGGAGGGGGGTGATAAAGGGGAGGGTAGTGGAGAGTGGAGGGGGTGATAAAGGGGAGGGTAGTGGAGAGTGGAGGGGGTGATAAAGGGCGGGTAGTGGAGAGTGGAGAGGGTGATAAAGGGGAGGGTAGTGGAGAGTGGAGGGGGTGATAAAGGGAGGGGTAGTGGAGAGTGGAGGGGGGTGATAAAGGGGAGGGTAGTGGAGAGTGGAGGGGGTGATAAGGGGAGGTAGTGGAGAGTGGAGGGGTGATAAAGGGGAGGGTAGTGGAGAGTGGAGGGGGGTGATAAAGGGAGGGTAGTGGAGAGTGGAGGGGGGTGATAAAGGGGAGGGTAGTGGAGAGTGGAGGGGGTGATAAAGGGGAGGGTAGTGGAGAGTGGAGGGGGTGATAAAGGGGAGGGTAGTGGAGAGTGGAGGGGGGTGATAAAGGGGAGGGTAGTGGAGAGTGGAGGGGGTGATAAAGGGGAGGGTAGTGGAGAGTGGAGGGGGTGATAAAGGGGAGGGTAGTGGAGAGTGGAGGGGGGTAGAAGAAAAGGGCCATGAAGTGAACGATCAGAGGCGCCTGAAGTTTGTGTCGGCATTGAGGTGTGTCTGTGAGAAAGGGGAGGGTAGTGACTCATGGATTCCATTGGTGGATACTCATGAAGTGGGGCACTGTTTTGCTGTCTGTGGTCGTCTGGGAACCTATTCTGTTGGTTCTGGATAGGATGCCAGTTATTTACATTGCGAATTGGACGGTTAGAACTAAACTGAGAAGATACTGGTCCATACTGTCTGGAGTTAAAATCATGAAATTGAGATGGAAACATAAACTGCTTAAAATGAATTGCTAGTTTGGCAGTGCCTGTTTTGCTGGGGTGAATCAAGTTGCTGTGAAATGCTAATTTAGGGTTTCCGTTTGTGGTTGTGAATGTGTTGTAGTTATCAATGTAATTTCTACATTCAGCATTTCGCAAGCTTTCTGCATATTGAGATTGGTTGGGGAAATAAAGGTATTAAGGTGGTGTTTTCCTCTTGCAGGTATTATAGAACTAAGGAATATTTTAGCATTTGGAAAAGTATGAGAAGCCAGGTGAATAAGGTCGCACCATGTCTGTTTGGAGACTTCTCCTGTCGTTCTACAATCATTCACACCCACATGCATGATCATCACATTGACATCAGGACATCTACTATGGTCTCGTAACCAGTCAAACAAGTCACCAGTACACATGCCCGAGACACAGATTTTGGAAACAAAGTCTTGTCTTGGCACTATTCTGCGTGGGTCAATGTCTCTAATGACCGAATCACCAATCAGTGCAACAGAAGCTCTGTCAGACACTGACCGTTTCGACAGCATGTCCCGTACACTGTTTTTGTTGTTCAACTGTGCCTGAGACGAGGCAGGCAGATCAGAAGCTTTTCTGGCATCATTTCGAGAGGAGCTGCTGCAGGGGGCGGCTGCTGCTGGTGAGCTGCTGCAGGGGGCGGCGGCTGCTGGTGAGCTGCTGCAGGGGGCGGCGGCTGCTGGTGAGCTGCTGCAGGGGGCGGCGGCTGCTGGTGAGCTGCTGCAGGGGGCGGCGGCTGCTGGTGAGCTGCTGCAGGGGGCGGTGGTTGCTGGTGAGCTGCTGCAGGG
>CM065737.1:2146953-2169453 GCA_033310375.1 Conus canariensis
CGAGTTGCTGCCATTTGTTGTCCCGCCTGACACGAGAGACGTGTGTCTGCTGCCATTTGTTGTCCCGCCTGACACGAGAGACGTGTGTCTTCCGTGCATTGTAAGGGGCGTAATGCAGGAAGACAAAGGATCTCAGTACCGGGGACTGCCTCTGGCATCACAGTACGCTGCAGCACGTACCGCCCAATCACGTACCGCCCAGTCCCGTTTTGCCCAGTCACATTTTGCCCAATTCCGTTTTGCCCAGTCACGTTTTGCCCAATCCTATGTTGCCCAAACATTTTTTGTCCAATCGCGTTTCGTCAAATCCCTTTTCCACCACACACACACATCAGAGAACAGTAAAAGGCGGGGTCTGGCTCATCCGGCTCCGCCCAGCTCCAACCGGCTGGAGCCGGTTTCGCTGCTGCTCCACCGGATTACCCAGACCCCGCCTTTTACTGTTCTCTCTTTACAAACATACATAATGTGTAGGATTATCTGTTTTTAACACTAATTTAGAAAACTTTTGAGACTTAAGTTTTTGCTTAATCCTTCGTTTTTCTTGATCGTTTTCAATAACATCATTTTCACGCATACATTCATCAAATGTGAAATAAATTTCTGCAAAACTCTTCACATCTGGCCGCATTACCGATCACCTCTGGGTCTCACTTGAGACCCTATGGCGCCCTAGGGCCCCAAGTCAGACCCAGAGGGTCACGTATAACACGGCCAGATGTGAAGAGTTTTGAGGATATGCCTCTCATACTTGTTTGCCTGCTTTCTATTTGTCTAATTTGGGCAATCCCCGCACCAGGGCGACCATTTTAGGTTTACGGGCGTTCATAGCCGCGCCAGTGACCATATTTTGGGTTTACGGGCGTTCATAGCCGCGCCAGTGACCCAATACGAAAGTGGGAAGGATCACTTGAGGGCAGGGAAGAGGGCAAATTTAGACTTTTCAATGCCATGACAACCAAGTATTTAAAACTACCGCAGGCATATCCTCAATGTTGTTATCTTCAAGATTTATATATACTGTACACAAACAAACGCTTTACAATTACATGGTGTCTACTTGCCTAGAGTAAAGTTGTTTTTTATTTTGTTAAAACAACACCAAAAGCTAAATAACAAAGTGTGTCTTACATTACTTTTTAGCCACTACTTTTTAATAAATATTTGTTTTAAATGCTTTTAGATTTAAATATAAAATGCAGATTTTAATACATAAAATTGGAAAAAGATTATTTGGGGTGGGGAATTTAGCTGCCTAAATTTATACAATGCCGCGTGACGGCTAACGCCTGCACTAAACGACGCCGGTGGGGAATTTAGCCACCTAAATTTATACAATGCCGCGTGACGGCCTGCAGTAAACGACGCCCTTACTCCGTTATGTGTAACTCGACACGAACCAGCAAACAGTGCGACGCTTCGACTCGGCAATTATGCAGTTGAGTAAGCCGTGGCCAGACATGTCTGACCTAGAGTACTACATAAAGGCAGCAAACCCTTCAGAAGTGAAGAGGAGTTGTCTCCCCGGAAAAGAATGTAACAATTAATTGTGTTTTATCCTTTATGAAAAAAATCGTCATTAAGTCGTTCTAGGTTCTTATTCAAGTCGGCATCACGTTCTTATTCAAGTTCTTATTTAAGTTCTTAACAAGTTTTTATTCAAGTTCTTATTTAAGTTCTTAACAAGTCAACATCAAGTTCTTAACAAGTTCTTATTCAAGTACTTATTGAAGTACTTATTCAAGTTCTTAACAAGTCGTCATCAAGTCGTCATTAAGTTCTTATCAAGTCGTCATTAAGTTCTTATCAAGTCGTCATGAAGTCATCATCAAGTCGTTATCAAGTTCTTATTCAAGTCACTTATACTTATTTATTAAGTTCTTGAAATATTACTGCATATCAAATGGATCAAAATAAGATTGTGTTGTTGGCAGTTCTAGTATTCTTTTTTGTTCAGATTTTGTATTTAGTGGCTGTGATTTTTTGGGCTGCTTTGGTTTTTGCTGTCTTTCTTTATATGTTTTATAAACGTAATAACCACCCCCACCAACAGCAATGACGCCAAAAATGCCAACTCTTTTAATCCAAATAATCCATGATGATGTTGCGGGACTTGAAACAACTTGTTCTTGTTGTGGCTCTGGCACAACTGGTGTTTTTTCATTATGAGTTATATGTTGTAACTCTAATTTTCTTTTTTTGTTCCACTCTGCTAATTTTTTCCCTGCTTCAACGCGCCCAGGATTCTTTTCACGGGTCACTTTCTCCATCAACGTTTTCTGCTCGGTCATTTTTAAGGGAAATAAAATCTATATGATTAAACGTAATTAACCCCATAATTACTGGCGACAATAATGTTCCAAATCTGTAATATAGATCACATCCTAGAGACTCTAATGACTTTGTTAAAACTGGATCCTGCGTTAAATCATACATAAAATCTTGTTCAGAATCAATGGGCGCAAATCTACTAACGAGTTTAGTGTATAAACTAAGAACAGTTTGTCCGACACTTTTGACCATTCTTGACCCCAGTTGCGCTTCATACCTGTTGTGATACTTTACAATGTCTTGCGGCGACATCTGTTGAATCTGTTCTATGCTGAATTCATTTCCGAGGTACTGTTTTGTTTTTCCACATGCTGCCAAAGAATGCAGCCTTTCTTTTTGGCGCATAATAGCTTGGTCATCAACTTGATTATTTGTAATCATAAGTTCAGGAAGTAAATCATCGCAGTTCATGTTTTATTAATAATAAATTTTATTTTATTTTTTAAAAATGAGCACCGAAAAAACTGTTGCCAACCTCGTATACCATTCTGCTGTTATTGGAGGTCTAAGTGTAGGATACACAATGCTTGGTAAAAGCTTGTTAAGAATAAAACCAGCAGATCTTGGCAAGCTAGATTTTGAAGACTCAGCAAAGTTGATTGCTGTCATTACAGCTTCATTTGCTACGAAAGATTTTCTAGTTAAGCAAGGAATAATTCCAGAAAATATAAATATATAAAAAAATACATTTATAAAAATGGCTTCACTCGTAATGATGATAGGCGGCGCAGTGGTCAACGCGCTTGCTTTCAGCGGAAGTAATTACGCGTTTAGTAAACTACAAAATAACGATGAGAGAAAAAGACATAACAGAGCTATGGAGCAACTAGCCCTGCACAAGACACCTATGAAAAGCAAAGAATGGAGCAGTTAGATTTTATTAACGACAGACTTAAACAACAGGGACATGCAGCTTACACATTTAAAGATGTTGACCAGGCAATAAAAGAATATTTTCTAGTAACAGGCAAACAAGTTGAAACATTGCCCCCACCAAAATTTAGCGATTACTATCAACCATCAGAAAAACAAAAGATGCAAGAAATATTGTTTATTGTCTTTGGTATGACCGCTGTGTATTTTGTTGCACAAAGTATTGGCTGAATAAAAATGAACAAGATCTATTATTCGCCAAAAGGATATTGGAAGGGAATCACAGCAATTAAAAAGCTAAGCCAAGCAGCGGGAGTCAGTGAACAAACAGCAAAAGAATGGTTATCTAAACAAGCGATTTGGCAAATTTATCTACCAGCGCCTAAAAAACTACAGAGACCACACTTTGTGAATATAACTCCAAACGACACCCATCAAATGGATCTTCTATATTTACCCCATGATACGATTAGACGAAAAAGATTTAAGTACGCACGTCATTGATATAGCTTCAAGATACAAAGATGCGGAACCATTAACACAAAAGAGTGCTTCTGCTGTTGCTGTTGCTATACAGCTGATATACCAACGAGGACCCTTAACTTATCCTCGCATGATTCAAGTCGATGACGGAAAAGAATTTAAAGGTCAAGTGAATCAATTATTGTTAAAACATAGAGTTAGCATTAAAAGAGGCATTCCGGGTGTTCACAGATCACAGGCTTTGGTTGAAAACTTTAACAAACAGTTATCTGAAAGACTTTTCTCCTACCAGTATCACAGAGAGCTGATTGACAATTCTTGCAACACAGAATGGGTAAAAAGACTGCCCTCAGTTTTGCGCGCAATGAATAATGAAGAATTTAAAGGGCTAAAACCAGTACAAGCAATCAAAACCAAACGAATAAATGTTGCTATTGAAGACTCATCCAGTAAACTATTACCATTTGTTAAATAAATGTTAGCGAACCGCCCAGAGAACGTGGACAAACGAGTCACAAGACGAAACACAACTAGTTTCGACCTCTTAGGTCTTCATCAGGTGAGACATTAACAAATAAAACAATGAAAATTCACTTAGCTTTGATCAAAGCTAAGTGAATTTTCATTGTTTTATTCGTTAATGTCTCACCTGATGAAGACCTAAGAGGTCGAAACTAGTTGTGTTTCGTCTTGTGACTCGTTTGTCCACGTTCTCTGGGCGGTTCGCTAACATTTATTTAAGATTTGTTTAGATTTCCGCCTGCAGTCCTCTCGCTTTGCAACTAGATCTATTACCATTTGGTTTAAAAGTGAGATACCTTTATTCACCGGGAGAAGCGGAAGGGGACACTCGCATCAGGGCAACAGATCCAGTTTGGAGTGTTGATCCATATGAGATAAAAAAAATTGTGAAAATGAATCCGCCCGTGTATTATTTACGAGAAACTGACACAACAAAACGACCAGCCCCCTGAAGATCTTTTGTGAAGGAAGAACTGCAGATAATCCCGCCAGACACAGTTCCAGTCGCTTAGTTAATTTAGGCAAATACATTTGAGTTTAAAATGGAAGCTCAAAAGAAAAAAGAGTTTTCAAAATTAATACGTCAATTATCTGCTTATAATATTATTATCAAAAAAATATTTAAGAACATTGACAATCTTATGCAAAAACAGCCAGACAATCGCTTACTACCCCAATCCCTAGATTCTGATATTTTGATATGGAAAAATCAAAATCTTGAAATGATAAAAAAAATTGAAGCACATTTAGCAGTAATGAATGAGAATAATAATGATTTGGCTATACTGGATAATGATATAGTTGAGCTTCTGATAACACTTGACCAAACAGAAACTCCATGAAGACATATGATTATACTATTCTCCAGTGCCCAATTGCATATGAATACTCTGGACTAACAAATACTCTTTTCGTGTTAGTGCTGTCAAGAGACCGTTTTGTTACAACTGTTGTGTTAATCTCATGCAGATTAGATCATAGTTTGTAATTGTCATGATGAAAAGTCTTTTTTTTGAACAATGCTTCTTTGTAATTGTCATGTGTTATATTTGACTGCACAACACTGCGAGATATTCCCTTTGCTTTTTTAACAGTTTTTGTTTGGCTAGCAAGACTGTACATTTTCGACCTTAAACCAATAAACTCCTTGATCACACCTCCAGATAATTCATCCTTCATCTTACCTAAAACCTTCTTATTAATAACTGAATGCAAAGGTGAATCTTTAGGGTAATCAGATGTGTCGTACCATCCGGCATGCTCTTTTGCTACTTCTAATTCCATGTCTTTGTAAAAATCTTCAGTAGGGATGTCGATTACAAAGGAATCTGTATCTATGTACAGAACTCTGGACTCTGGATACAAGGGTTTAAAGTAGTCGTAAAGAAATTCTAACATCAAAAGCTTCGACAGCTCTAAAACAGTAAACCCAATAAAAACAGGTTTGTCCAATTTGACTTTCTTTTTTTTCATCATTATTCCAAAAAGCTGATCATGAAATTTTCTAAAGTCTTGATAATTTGGTTTTGAAGTCAACTTAATTGCATCGTTTTCTCTGGTGACCAATCTTACATCTTTGCGCTTGTGCGGATTTTCCATAGTCTTTCCAAAACAGCTGTTGTTCATCAACTTGAAAAAGTCTTTTTCTGATGCATCTGCGGATTTAGTTCTGAGATCAGTGTTCTTCATGATGTATGGTTTCATGAACTGTTCTTGATCAAATGCAATTATACGATGAACTGCTGTTAACTTTAAACCATGTCTTAAATAAAATTGGAGAAGTCTGTAATGACAGACATAATTTTTTTTGTCACGAAGATTAGGCACAAGTTTAGGCGGTTCTGTCATTGACACTTTTAAACTTTCTGCCGCTAATGGATAGTCATTATGGTAATCATGAAGTTCATGAGGATATTCTAAATCAACTTCTAGAATAAAGCCCTGTTGTTGATCAGCTTCTAGACTCTGAAGCCATTTTAAAAACTTTTGAATGTCTTTTACACCTCCTGTGTACATTTTAAAGTTACGTAATGGAAGTGATTGACTCATAGCCCAACCATACAGATTGTTTGCATCTAAATACATAAGATAGTTAGAAGTTTTACTTGGATCATAGTTGTCTAGGTATTTGTTGTTTGCTTTACAGTAATGGTGAGACGCCATACTAATTCCGCCACGCAATCCGTTTTCAATCATCTGAAGCATTGGTAGGTCAGACAACAGGTCAATCTGTACACCAGTAAATTTTAAAAAGGAATCCCAACTCATCCCAGGCGCAGAAATATAATGCGCAGGATCTAGACTATAATGTTTCATGCAGGTCTTTCTGTAATTTTCAAAGATATCCGCCAACAAACAGGTATCCGCCATTAAATAGGAATCATGATAGTCTCCCATTGTTTTAGAGTCTAATTTTTGCCACGCTTCTTGAGCATAAGAATAATCAGAATCACTGATGTCCTTTCCTCTAAGACTACTAAAGAACGCGCCTTTAGGCGGAAGGGCTGTCTCCTCAAACCTTTCCCAGCTGTTCATGTACTCATAAGGATAAACGCCCTTTCTAATCACCGTTGGGTCAAAATATTCTTCCGTTATTGGGCAGGACTTTAAGGACATAGCCAGTGACTCTAATGAACCCATCAGGTGTTGCATAGAGTCATAAAAAGATAAATTATTTAAAGTGAAACACATGTACTTTTCTGATGACTGCGCAATGCATGACACCCTGAAATCGCTAGTTACTGCTTGCAATATAAGATGAGAGTCGTAACCTCGCAAGTTATGAAAGAATATAGGAAGTCTCCAAGTCCTAGGATCAAACTTTAGTTGAAGATTGCAATTGTTATGCGCTGCTCCTCTAAACTTTCCGCTAATGTGATCATGGTCTCTTACTGTTGGATTTAAACTTTTAGGTGTTAGCTCTAAACCACAAATCCAACAGTGAGTGGCTGAGTCATATTTTTGTTGGTCTTCGGGGGTCATCTTAAGATCGGATAGGACTAGATTATTAGAACAGACATTACGAACTTCTTGCATGCGTTTTAAGAAATATTTTGCAGCATGATCCCCTCTATATAATTCTGGCTTTGAATGGACACCATCCGACCTGACAACAATGAAGGCAAATGAACAAATCTGGTGATTACTCATTAAGACTGTTTTTGGTAAATTTTTTGGTGCTGGCCCTTCATAAGGAACAATAAGCGACTCAAAGTCTGCGTAAACAACATATGGTGACCTCTGGAGTTTTTTGTAATTTTTAAAACTAACCTTACTACCTTCTCTTGGCATAATTAGTTCTGTATTGCAGTCCACTGGACTGAGACAATGTTTTACATGTTCACTCGCAGCTTGAACGGATGGAATTCTTGTTAAACATTTTCTACAGAATTTTTGTTTGTTCTTATGCTTTGAAGTATATGCTAACAGTCTACTCATTGTGCGTATCAGTGTGTAGTGCAATCCTGAATGGCTGGACATTAGGAGTAAGTCTACATGGTGTTTGGTTGGTTCGCCTATTGTTGGACTGTTCTTTGATACTCTAATTGGCAGAAGGTTGGTTTCTTCAGACCATGTGTATACGTTAACAGTTATTGGGGGATTCTGTTCTTCAAACTGATCAATTTTGTCTACACCTATAGGAAAGGTGAGTCCATCAAAGTTAAGATCATTGACCCAAGATTGATAGTTAGATACTCTCTCTGCATTTTTTGGTAAAAAATGCAGCCTAGCAAGAATGCACCACATAAAACATTTGTCGTCTGAATTCTTTATGTTCAGAACTGCTCTTTTTGCAACTAATGTTGGAGGCAGTGGAATGTAAGACTTGCCTACAATTGGCTCATACTTAGCCTGTCTTAATCTGATCTCTAGGACTTCACCCTCTGACCAACCAGAGCCTCTCATTTTAGCTGCTTCAGAGGCTTCATTAAACTGTGTAAGAAGTTGATCTGCCCAACCGGGTGTTAAGTCATTATAAGAAAGAATAGTCTGCTGTTTAGTTGAGACCCAGACTTCTAGATTTTCTTCATTTATTGTTATATAGTCGATTAAAACAACTAACCTTACTTTAACTGGAGGGTTTATTGTTAGTTTACTTGGAACTTGAGAAATAGCATGTACAACGCTTGCCTGTACGTTTGTTGGATCAATAACTTCTAAAACGACCTCATTTAAAGCTTTTGACAAACGCTCTTCCTCTTCCATTGCATCTAACCAAGAGTCAAAACTGTCATATATCTTATCCATGTTGAACTTCTTTTCTAACTCAAAATATTTATTTAAATTAATTAATCAATATCAGAGGTCTTTTTGTGCTTAGACTCATAAACTAAAGTATAAACGCCCTTTGGTGTTGTTAATGTGAGCTGTTTAGAACAGAGTTTAATGTTTCGTTTACTTTTTTTAAGCATTCCTTTTTTATCTGGTCGGTGTCTGGCTGTTGAGAAAAAGTTGCCCTTGCCTTTCTTTGAAGATCAAACTTTTGTCTTTTGCAGTCCTCAAAATCAGCCTGTAGGCGACTAAATTCTTCATCCGTGATGTTTGAGTCAACTAGTGCTTTATCAATTATCAGTTTGAAGGAACTAAGTTTAGCTGTTATTAGTTGAACCATAGCTGTGTGCTTTTGGAGTTTAGCTTTTATTTTTTTGCTGACAGCACTTACAGCCAATGAACACAGGCCAAGAGTTAAAGACAAACCACCTAGAGGTAAAGCTGCCGGTGCACCTACGCCTGTTGCTAAGAGACCTACACTTGTTCCTGCTGATAGAGCACTAGTGATCGATGCTCCAGTATTAACATATGTAACAGCATTAAAGGCAGCAGAATACCTTCGTTTGGTTTTACTGTATTTTGAAAGGTCCTGCTCTAGTTGGGTTTGCATTTGTGTTATGTTTGTTAATCTGAAAGTTTTTATGTCTACAGCAACAGAGTTGCCTACTATCTCTTCTTTGGGCACTTTTGGATAAACCTGAACAGACATGCTTTTTTTAAAAATAAAAATAATTTAGTATTGGATATCTTTTAATCTGTTATCTTGAATATTCAGCTGCGCATCATATATTAAAAACAAATGTACATTAAGTGGTTTATCACTCTCTTTTTCTTTATCAATTTGAATGTTTATTACGTCTTTAACTGTTCTCCCACTCCCGTGCAACTGATTATCCTCTGTCGACCTTAGGTCAATCCATAAACCGTATTTCGTTGTTAAATAATCATCAAGTCTAACATTATGAAGATATAGATCTTTGGACACAAGATCTGCTGTTGGACTTCTATGCCTCCCGCCTCCAAAATATTTTCTTATTTCGTCAAAATGCTGATAAGGTTTAAGCCCACTACTGTAGATTTGGTTAGGACTGCCCTCAATTGAACATTGTACTTTCGTTATTTTAGGATTAATAAACTTTTCAGTTTGTCTTTCGTATGGTTTTTCATCTTCACACAGCAATAAAATACCTTTAAGCGATCTTGCTGAGGCGCTAAAACTAAAATTCCATATTGTGTCTGCCTTGTTTTTAGGATATTTAGAATGATGAATTACTCTTTCGTAATATATTGCTAATTTTGACTGATACTGTTGTTCGATCAACCTTGCTAAGTTAGGATCGTTAATAGTATCAAACTCCAACAAGATGTCAGAAATGCTGTACTTTGCATCTTTGACTGTAGATTTAATAACGCGATTGTATTCATTAAAAGTTAGTTCATATGTCAATCTGTCTTTTAATGCTCCTTGAAAGTATGGTGCATGCGCGCTTAATAACTCAAAATCCAAGGGTATGGAAAAGCGATTTCCATACGCAAAATTTACAGCTTCGGGCTTGTTGCCAGATGCAGCATCATCAGCATCTGTTCTGTGTTTTAGTGCTTCATCACTTTCGATTCCTTGAAACGCGAGGTCAGCCCTTTCATTCGCGGTTAGCCATAGATCACAATAGATTAGAAATATGTCTGCATTGTGTAAAGAAAATATTTCTTGCCCCTCAAGTTTTATAGAAATTTTCTTAACGATTGCCCGTCCCAGATTCTGTACAACTGTCCTGTTTGCGTCTGTTGCTGATTCGAGTTCTATTTTGAAAGTAAGTCGGGCAGAGCCTGGTACAATCACTTCATCTGCTCCTAGGTCTGGAAATTTAACAGTAAGAATTTGATCTGAATCAATAGTAGATGGATTATTTGGAACAATAATATTTTGCTTATTTCCCTTCACGCCAAAGGGCTCTTTCAGTCTTCTATGTGGGTCAAGAAATGAACCATATGCTTGTGACATTTTTTTTATAAAACAAAATAAAAAGTTAATTATTTTTAAAACATGGCAGGCATGATTATGATGTTTTTGATCCTGGAGACGACATGAGTGAAATGACGCCTTTGACACATCCATTACAATCATTGCGGCGTGAATTAACAGAAAGTAAGGTCAAATCATTTTATCAAAGTTTAGGCCAAGAACCTCCCGAATTTATAGACCCTAATGATTTTGAAACAAAAGATGACCATTTGTTTGTGAGAAACGACGAAGGACAACTTGTTCAGCTTACAACTAAACCAGACTCATCAAAGTTTTTAAAAAAGAGTACAATTAGACAAAGGCTCAGTGTGAGCGAACAAAATCGCCTTGGCATTACTAAACCAAAATTAGATAGGGAAGCAGTTGCTAAACTTCAAAACACACTACAAGAACTCCCAACAGATAACCAAATACAAAACATGGAACTTAAAGATTTAAGCCCAACAGCAGACGAAATAATACAAGCAGAAACCAGTTTTTCAGAAGAAACAGCATTAAAAACTATGCACGATCCGCCGCTACCTATGAGAGAAATAACGGCCCTTGATCATGCTTTGAGAAGCATCAGAGGCGAATTAACAAACAATTTAGCAAAACTGGGTGAACTAGATGAGCATATAAAAAGAGAAAAAGAAAAACTAGTTGAGGCTGATGACCACAACTTAGGACCTGGTGTTAAAGAAAGAATAACACAAAGACTAAAAGATCTTGAACAAGAGAGATCAGCAAGACTAGAAGTGTTGTCTAATAACCGAGAACAATTACGAACTCAAGTGAGCAGAATAAGAGAAACTATCCAAAGAATTTTATATGAAGACACAACGTTAGCAGAACGAATAAGAACACTGTTTAGAGAGCAAGGTGTCACATTAGCAAGTGTTATAACAGCCTTAGGATTTGCAATAAGTACACTGGTGTTGGCTATTACAGGCGGCGGTGGGCAAGGGTTAGTGCCTCCGCCACCATCACCACCATCAGATAAATCATGGGTAAAAAAACAACTTGATCATCTTGCAAGTTTATTAAAAAAATTAGCCACTAAGGCCATAGACTCTTTACCTGGCATATTAGGGGGGATCGTTAGCTGGCTTTTGTCTGCTGCAAGTAAAGTAGTTGGCTTTATGGCTGAGCACTTATGGACATTAGTTGTCTTAATAGTTGGGTTACTTTTCAATAAAATAAAGACCAAGTAATCCTACAACAGTTAATCCAAAAACAAGTGCTGTCTTTTCATATTCATGGTCATTATTTCTTGGGACCACAGGGATTGGATGGGGTTTTGAGGGGGGTTTGGGGGGCTCGAGGATTGGTGGGGCTTCTTTTTTTATTGCTATTGCTGGCTTAGAATTTATGTCGTTTTTTCCGACCTTCTCTTCATTGCCAGCCACAAGGATTTCATTATTATAGTTTATTATTGTTCCTATCTGAAGTCTGAGGTCAGAAGGCAGCATGTATAAACCAGTGCCGACAGCAAAGTCTACTTTCGATCTTGCGTATTGCAAAACATTTTGGTACCTTTTAATACTTGAAGGCAAATCAATTGCAGAATTAATGGCGTCCTCTAAATTTGCTAAATACTGTTTTTGGGCGTCAAAGCCAGTAGAAGGATCAATTATGTTTGATCTCGTTTGTGCTTGCGAACCTAGCAAACACCAAACATAAGTACGAATAGAGTCGTTTATTCGTTCTATTCCCGCTTTTGTTAGGCCCTTAGAAGCGTCCAAAATAAATGTTGTCCATGCTGTTTTATGCTCTTGCTCTATGGACCCGAGGTGAACAGTTGTGCCTGAAGAGAAAGGTGTGTAAGGAGGATTCCAATCATAGTTATACTTTCTGTGCACTCCCCAATAATAAAGAGTGCCTAAACCATGATTAAGATCCAACTTTTGTCTAAAGTCTGTCTTTGGGTCAATATCAAATTCGTTACAGATCCTTTCAAAAGCCTTGTAATCTATTCTGTTGCTGAATGGATTAAACGTTTTGTCATTTGGTAATGGCGCTTGCAGTTCAGATAAAATACGTCTGAAGGTGTAATAAAAATGAAATCTATACACTGACCTCACCAAAGGATCAGGATGATTTAAATGGTCAGCATACGACACTCCACACCCAGTTGATGCGCAAAACACAGCAAAGTTTAACTGGTTCTGATAAAACTGCATCGGATGACTGAACCACACTTTCGCGATGTAGTCTTTTTTAATAGGAGGGTTAAGATAACGATCCAATGGAGTACTAACCTTTACTTGAAAGGCGTCAGACTGAGTCACAGAAATGTCAAGGGTGTCAGTTGTTATATTTTTAAGATTGTAGTGCGGCCCGACAGAATATTTTGCATTAGTATATTTGAATGCACTCATTTTTAAATTTGTTTTAAAAATGTTTGTAACAATAACAACTCAAGACAGTCCTTCGTTTTTAGAATATGCTATTGATAATAACTGCGGAACCCAAAGGGTCGCACTCCATGAAATTTTTTACAAAGTCGTATGGTTTAATATAACTGAATCCAAGGAGAATAATAAGATTAAAAAATTTGATAATAGAGGAAACTTAGTTAGCCAGTTAACCATACCTGATGGTTATTACGGGTTTTGCTCGCTAAAAGAAGCAATGAGTAACTTCGACATTACTCTCAAACTTAACAATGCAAATTTGAAAATAATGTTGACATTCAAACCTGAAGAAGAAGTAGACCATTACCTTTTTGATGTAGAGCTAGCTAAAATGTTAGGCTTTACACATGATATATTTTTAGTTTTACAAAAAGAGTCTACTTATGAGGGAAGAAATCCGCTCGATCTTGCCTTATATCCATTACTCTATGTACATTTGGATGAGCTGAGCACTGATGAAAACTTATATGATGGAAGGCCCTCAACTGTTTTAAGAGCTCTTCCAGCAGGTAAAGCTGCATATTGCGATTATGAAATTATACGGTTCCCCAACTTACAGTTTAAAAAATTAGCTTGTGGGAGGGTCAGATCATTTAATATAAAGATCACAGATAAAACAGGGAAAGTCGTGAAATGTGATAACCTGCACATTGTTTTAGAAATAAAATAATAAGGTGTACTAAAAATAATGTCTCGTGGGCCAGAAGAATCAGGAGTTACATTAGCGCCTGAGAGGTGTGTAACTTTAGAATTAAAAGACCTTGCAGACGTTGAGGACTTTGAACAAAACGGTGAGATAGGCACTTTGTATGGTTTTGAGTACACTAAAGATGGTTATTATAAACGCAAAGAGGTTAGCGACAGCAAAAGGTTTCCTAAACTAGAACAACTACGCAATGTAGAAGCAAATAATGCGGGTCAGTATGAATATAAAATAGTTCGAAAAACTGACAACAAATGGCACTTAGAACCATATTTAGAATGGGACATAAAATTTGAATTCTTAAGCCCATTTACATTTTTTGACCGTCAAAAAAGTTTCAGAAAAGCATTGAACTCTGGCCCTTTACATGTAAGTCTTATGCCAGAGGACAACAGTCGGAAAGAGATCGAAATAAAGCCGTTTGGGGACAAACAGTACATCCTCCACAGAAGAGAATCGGTTTTAAAGAAAGCTTCTACAAAATTACAGTTCATTCCACGCACAAAATTAGGAGACACGTTCACAATGATATTTAAAATTTCTGTCTTAAAAGATGAGGCGAGAAATGGAGCTCTGGGCGTCAGTGACAATCTTATGAAAGGAATTCTTATTAGCTGGCAAAACTTAGACGTTGACAAACTTAAAGTTACTGTCGTTGTTCTTTACAATGGCGAGGATATTAAGGTCATAACAACAAGCAACAAAATTGATATTAGTCTAAATAGAAACGATCTTACAGAACTGAACTGGATTAATCTTACACATTTGGGCCTTATAGGGTTTTATTATACTGAACAAGTTTTGACAGAGAGTATGATAAAAACAATAACTGGATTAGATTAAATTATGTTTTAAAACTATGGAGCAGACGACTTTGGTGTCAATGCCGATGTTAAACTTTATGACAAAAACCCCTCATTGTTCATTGATTTGTGGACAGACTGGTTGTGGAAAAACAATATTTGTCCTCGACCTATTACAAACAGTTTATAGTTATAATTTTGATCATATTGTAATTTTCTGTCCAACATTAAAGTGGAACAAAGCATATCACGACAGAAGGTTTATATGGACAGATGATGAAATCTATTTAGTTGATCCTAGCAATAAACTGAGTGAGTGTTAAAACACTTTTATAGACAGTTTGAGGGAACTCAAACATTATTTATTATTGATGACTGCTCGGCAGAAAAGGATATAGTCAAAAAAAGAAACACTTTATCAAAACTGGCTTTCAGTGGAAGACATGCTGGGATAAGTGTGTGGATTTTATGTCAGAAATATAACTCAGTTTTAAAAGACTTTAGAGAACAATTAAAGACCGTGGTTTTATTTCATATGAAAGATAGAGATGCTTTTGATGAATGTATGAAAGAAAACGATGTTATTGAAAACGATCAAGAAAAACGAAGGATTAAGCAAAAACTTAAGTCTCAAAAGTTTTCTAAATTAGTGTTAAAAACAGATAATCCTACACATTATGTATGTTTGTAAAGAGAGAACAGTAAAAGGCGGGGTCTCGGTAATCCGGTGGAGCAGCAGCGAAACCGGCTCCAGCCGGTTGGAGCTGGGCGGAGCCGGATGAGCCAGACCCCGCCTTTTACTGTTCTCTCACATCAAACACACACACACACACACACACACACACACACACACACACACACTCACACTCACACACACACTCACCACACACACACACACACACACACACACACACACACACACACTACACACACACACACACACACACACACACACACACACACACACACACACACACACACAAACACATGCACACAAACCAACACCTTCCACCCCGATGTGTAGTAAGGTAGACAAGGAAACCTGATAACAGGGTACTGCAACGTGATATGTTCATAAGCACCGTTTGCCTGCAGTTCCTAAAGTTCGATGAATCATGAGACCCGACATGTACGTTAGTATAGATTGTGTGGGAGGACGACAGCCTGACCATTGATGCCCTGGCCTCTGCGTCATCACCACTCCATTCCATTCCTGCACGTCCTCGTCCACGATGAGTTCTTGGCAAAATCCTCTTCTCACAATAATCACGGAATATGTCTTCAACGTCGGGCTGTGGTAACGACCCGTCTTCAAGGACGGAGAAGGGAGAGCGGGGAGGGGAGGGTAGAGAGTCGCGCGGCTGGAAGCTCAGTATTATTTTGTCTGGCGAATGGTAGATGGGGAACAGGCACCGCGGAGCACCAGGCAGCCAACATGGCAACAGCGCGGTGTCTTCTCCAGTGGGTGGTCTAAACAAATATTTTGATTTGCAAACTCCCCTACTGGTCAGGTCAACGATGCAGAGGGAACAGGATAAGTATCTCACATCGCTTTCCCCGCGGTTCACCTTAGCCGGAGTCCTCTTGGCTGGCAAGAGTCATTAACCACTTCCAGACGCCACGCCAGGGTCACCGCGTACCCACAAGATAATGCTTCAATCCAGCGGAGCTGCCCCCGTCCCGTAACCACGTAATCCAGCTTGTTATTGCCCGCTGTTTTGCCAGATCGGCCAGCTCACTGCATGTAACCCTTGCCAATGCTGCCAACGAGCGAGCTGGGAGGGTTCTGGACAATCATCATCAGCGGCATAGTGTAGCCACCACACCGCGCCAACTGGGGACCAGTCGGACAGACAATCAAATCAACGGGATGTCTTGCATGCCTTCCAAAGGCGCCACAAAAAAATACTACCAGAGGAGATACTTCTTCCTGCCTCTATGTATTTTGCTTCATGAATTATTGCTGGGGGAATTTGTGAGTGTGTGTGTGTGTGTGTGTGTGTGTGTGTTGTGTGTGTGTGTGTGGTGTGTGTGTGTGTGTGTCAGAGTGAGAAAGAGAGGGGGGAGGGAGGTGATATAGATTGGGTAAAAGGGGGAAGGAAAGGGAAGGGCGGAAAGCAGCGGGTAGGGGGCTCTGTCTGTTGTGTGTAGCGTATACGCTGGATGGGATCTGAACACCCCCTGGCTGACTCAGGAGCAGTGGAGAGTCTCTCTTGTGTGTAGCGTATACGCTGGATGGGATCTGAACACCACCTGGCGGACTCAGGAACAGTGGAGTGTCTCTCTTGTGTGTAACGTATACGCTGGATGGGATCTGAACACCCCCTGGCTGACTCATGAACAGTGGTGTGTCTCTCTTGTGTGTAACGTACATGTTGGATGGGATCTGAACACCCCCTGGCTGACTCAGGAACAGTGCGGGTCTCCTGCTGTGCGTGTCCGACCAAGTTGATATTTTCAGCTCCTTCTGTAACTGCTGGTACAGTGATTGCAGAGGCAGAACCTGGATGTGGAGGCGCTACTGAAGTGAAATATCAGTACAGACATCGCAGACAGACAGACAGTACAGGACGACAGAGCAGACCAGAGAGAGGGAGAGAGTCAATGGAGAGGAGGAAGAAGGACCAGAGAAGGGAGAGGTGAGTAGACAGAAGGCAGGAGATGGGATAGAGGATTAGAAGAGGGGCTGGGGGTAGGGATTAAGGGGCAAACAGGGTTACAAAGGAATGTGGCATAGAGGGGATTAGAAGAGGGGCTGGGTGGGTAGGGATTAAGGGGCAAACAGGGTTACAAAGGAATGTGGCATAGAGGGGATTAGAAGAGGGGCTGGGTGGGTAGGGATTAAGGGGCAAACAGGGTTACAAAGGAATGTGGCATAGAGGGGATTAGAAGAGGGGCTGGGTGGGTAGGGATTAAGGGGCAAACAGGGTTACAAAGGAATGTGGCATAGAGGGGATTAGAAGAGGGGCTGGGTGGGTAGGGATTAAGGGGCAAACAGGGTTACAAAGGAATGTGGCATAGAGGGGATTAGAAGAGGGGCTGGGTGGGTAGGGATTAAGGGGCAAACAGGGTTACAAAGGAATGTGGCATAGAGGGGATTAGAAGAGGGGCTGGGTGGGTAGGGATTAAGGGGCAAACAGGGTTACAAAGGAATGTGGCATAGAGGGGATTAGAAGAGGGGCTGGGTGGGTAGGGATTAAGGGGCAAACAGGGTTACAAAGGAATGTGGCATAGAGGGGATTAGAAGAGGGGCTGGGTGGGTAGGGATTAAGGGGCAAACAGGGTTACAAAGGAATGTGGCATAGAGGGGATTAGAAGAGGGGCTGGGTGGGTAGGGATTAAGGGGCAAACAGGGTTACAAAGGAATGTGGCATAGAGGGGATTAGAAGAGGGGCTGGGTGGGTAGGGATTAAGGGGCAAACAGGGTTACAAAGGAATGTGGCATAGAGGGATAGAAAGGGCTGGTGGTAGGGATTAAGGGCTAACAGGGTTACAAAGGAATGTGGCAGCAACATGTTATAGTTGTTAACAGTTGCCATTCTCCACACACACAATTACTTCAATCTGACATTGTGCCAGCCATTTCGCCCTCAAACGCACCTCTCATTAGCGTTTCTTTCTCAGAGAGAGAGAGAGAGAGAGAGAGAGAGAGAGAGAGAGAGAGAGACAGACAGACACAGACAGACAGACAGACAGACAGACAGACAGACAGAGAGATGAGTGAGCACACACACATTCTGTCTCTGTCTCTGTCTGTCTGTCTCTCTCCATACACACACACACACACACACACACACACACACACACACACACACACCACACACAACACACACACACAAATAGTTATTTGTCCATCTTCCGCTACATATCTTGCATTGACTTCAAAAGTTCCAAACATTAGCCTACTTCTTATTTGAATTAGGTATTTTTTTTGTCCTGCAGTACCGTCATATGTTCCCGCTGTTTTATGTCAATATCCTTTTTTTTTTTTTTTTTTTTTTGCTGTCCCAACCTCTGCGCCACCTAGAGGCAGTGCACCCACGCCGCTCATTCCGACACCCCGTCCACAGCCATAGCCCGACTGGCCCCGCCGCAGCACCGGCACCAGCAATCCACAGGGAGCAGTCAATGTCAAGTCGTCAAGAGGCAACCCACCGGAGGAGACACTGCACTGCTGCCGAGTCACTTCGATGGTGTTCAGTGACGCCTGTTCTGATCTAACATACGCAGGACACCACCTACTAAGCCCCCCACTGACGACAATAATTGCTTAGTCGCGGAGCCGGCGTGAGTGAGCTGTCCCTCCGGAGGGCGCCACCACGTCCGTCCAACGACAGCCCCCATGGGCTCGCCGATACCGGTGACCCCGACGGAACCAAACCAAGGCCACAGACGTGGAGAGGACATCGAAACTGAGGTCACCATGAGAGCAGGGCATGAAGGGCCACAGAATTTGAGACATTTTTTTTTAATGCTGATCAATGAGAATGAGGATGATTAAGATGATGCTACGGATTTCCATTTCGGTCTGAGACTACATGACAGGGCTGTACTCCACGCTTCCTTTCATAATATATCCTGGCGTCAACCAGGCCCGAGGGATACAGGCACCTGCAGTGTTGGTCATGAAATTTGAGCAACACTCTCAGAAACGCATCCATTAAGTGGATGAAACTCGACTGTGTGGTCCCAGTCTTCCCAACTGAGTCCGCAGCAAACTCAACTCTGGGTAGGAGCCGGTCGGGGCAGAAAAAACCCACATGACTCTGATGGGATTCGAACCCACGACCTCCCAGCCGGGAGTCCGCGACGCTAACCACTTCGCCACGGCGGCTGGTATGTCAATATTCTTTATATCTTACTCACAATCCTCTTCTTTCTGCTTTACATTTCTTTTCTTCATAACTGCATAGGATATTGTTTTTCATCTAATTTTAATAGGAACAAAAAATCGAAAACGCGATTTTTATCAGAAATGATCAATTCAACATCATGATGTAAAACGTCTTTACTGTTAGGATGGTCATTATTACAATCTGATTCAGATTATTCCTTTACTACATTTTCAATTTTCTTATTCATTACATCAAGATGCTGTCTATATTTAAGCATGTAACGGTTACATTTCAAGAATGTATTGTGTTTAGTGTTCTTTCCAAACTGTAGCTTTAACTTAATCATTCACTGATCGGATCGAAATTCTAGAAGTATGTCAAGTGTATCATGGTCTTCGAAGTACTAGATCACAGAATCACAAAGAAAAAGAAACAAGTCAACTTGCAGAGGATTTACTCTTCGCTGGGTATATTTTCAGCAGCTTGGGTCGTTATCTCTTCATATAATAGTTAGAGTGAAACCCAGTAAATCCCTTTTTTCCCCTTTGAGTTGTTGACATTTTCACCATGTCAGCAGTCAGCATCTTACTGCAGGGCAAGGTTGAAGGCACTTTCTACAATAACAGTACCAACTCTCTGCTCCTTTACTCTGCTTGTGAGGGTTTTTGTTTGTTTGTTTGTTTGGTTGGTTGGTTGGTTGGTTGGTTGGTTGTTTGTTTGTTTGTTCGTTTGTTTGTTTTTTTAAACGAATGGTCGTTATTGTTCGGGCCATACATATTTGCAAGCAGTAGATCTTTGAACATGGACGAGAAGGATGTCACCACAAAAGTCCTGTGTGCCTCTCACTCTATCCTCTTATTTCAGACTCAGAATTCTCACTAAACGATGCAGCTACACATCACGTTTCAACAATACTAGGCAAAAAAAAACATTTGTATCCCCACTGTGTGTGTGGTGTGTGTGTGGTGTGTGGTGTGTGTGTGTGTGTGCGTGCGTGCGCGCGCGCGCGCGTGTGTGTGTGTGTGTGTGTGTGTGTGTGTGGTGTGTTGTGTGTGCGTGCGTGCGCAGGCGTGCGCGCGCATGTGTATGTGCATTTTTTGTTGCTTATAAACAATGTTATGGCAGTTTGTTTTTAAATTTTACTTAACTGAAACAGCTCAATTTTGGCCTTTGGATTTTATCATTTTAGAGAAGCAGATTATACTTACTATGCTCAGTATACTTAGCCCCCCCCTCCCCCCTCCCCCCGTTTATACACAGAATGCCATGCTTGGAAAACCGTGCTAGTATGAAAGGACATCTCCAATGAGACAATTAACAGTAAACAACAATTAACAGTAAACAACAATTAACAGTAAACAACAATTAACAGTAAACAACAATTAAAGACAAGACATGGAACAGTAAACAACAATTAAAGACAAGACATGGAACAGTAAACAACAATTAACAGTAAACAACAATTAACAGTAAACAACAATTAACAGTAAACAACAATTAAAGACAAGACATGGAACAGTAAACAACAATTAACAGTAAACAACAATTAAAGACAAGACATGGAACAGTAAACAACAATTAAAGACAAGACATGGAACAGTAAACAACAATTAACAGTAAACAACAATTAAAGAACAAGACATGGAACAGTAAACAACAATTAACAGTAAACAACAATTAACAGTAAACAACAATTAAAGAACAAGACATGGAACAGTAAACAACAATTAAAGAACAAGACATGGAACAGTAAACAACAATTAACAGTAAACAACAATTAACAGTAAACAACAATTAAAGAACAATACATGGAACAGTAAACAACAATTAAAGACAAGACATGGAACAGTAAACAACAATTAACAGTAAACAACAATTAACAGTAAACAACAATTAAAGAACAAGACATGGAACAGTAAACAACAATTAACAGTAAACAACAATTAAAGAACAAGACATGGAACAGTAAACAACAATTAAAGAACAAGACATGGAACAGTAAACAACAATTAACAGTAAACAACAATTAAAGAACAAGACATGGAACAGTAAACAACAATTAACAGTAAACAACAATTAAAGAACAAAACATGCAACAGTAAACAACAATTAAAGAACAAGACATGGAACAGTAAACAACAATTAACAGTAAACAACAATTAAAGAACAAGACATGGAACAGTAAACAACAATTAACAGTAAACAACAATTAAAGAACAAGACATGGAACAGTAAACAACAATTAACAGTAAACAACAATTAAAGAACAAGACATGGAACAGTAAACAACAATTAACAGTAAACAACAATTAACAGTAAACAACAATTAAAGAACAAGACATGGAACAGTAAACAACAATTAAAGAACAAGACATGGAACAGTAAACAACAATTAACAGTAAACAACAATTAAAGAACAAGACATGGAACAGTAAACAACAATTAACAGTAAACAACAATTAAAGAACAAGACATGGAACAGTAAACAACAATTAACAGTAAACAACAATTAAAGACAAGACATGGAACAGTAAACAACAATTAACAGTAAACAACAATTAAAGAACAAGACATGGAACAGTAAACAACAATTAAAGAACAAAACGTGCAACAGTAAACAACAATTAACAGTAAACAACAATTAACAGTAAACAACAATTAAAGAACAAAACGTGCAACAGTAAACAACAATTAAAGAACAAAACGTGCAACAGTAAACAACAATTAACAGTAAACAACAATTAAAGAACAAGACATGGAACAGTAAACAACAATTAACAGTAAACAACAATTAAAGAACAAAACATGCAACAGTAAACAACAATTAACAGTAAACAACAATTAAAGAACAAAACGTGCAACAGTAAACAACAATTAAAGAACAAAACAGCAACAGTAAACAACAATTAACAGTAAACAACAATTAAAGAACAAAACGTGCAACAGTAAACAACAATTAAAGAACAAGACATGGAACAGTAAACAACAATTAAAGAACAAGACATGCAACAGTAAACAACAATTAAAGAACAAGACATGGAACATTAAACAACAAAGAACAAGCAGGGTAACTCTTGTTCTCTTGAGGAAATGAACACTGGCCCATAACTCCTAACGAATGCTGCTTACGGCACCCAATCGCCTAGCACAAATAGTGCTAGTATGAAGAAGCATGACTGATTTGATATACACCTCGAATCTGTAAGCAATAATCCTGTTTAAGTTCACGCAGGAACAGAAGCAGGAACGCTTAAGAGCA
>CM065737.1:2186953-2189453 GCA_033310375.1 Conus canariensis
CCCCCACACTTCCTCCAATGGTGTGTGGCGTGTCATCACTGCCAATAGTGGCCCCCTTCCCCACACACTTCCTCCAATGGTGTGTGGCGTGTCATCACTGCCAATAGTGGCCAAGCCCCCTTCCCCCACACTTCCTCCAATGGTGTGTGGCGTGTCATCACTGCCAACAGTGGCCCCCTTCCCCCACACTTCCTCCAATGGTGTGTGGCGTGTCATCACTGCCAACAGTGGCCCCCTTCCTCCACACTTCCTCCAATGGTGTGTGGCGTGTCATCACTGCCAATAGTGGCCCAGCCCCCTTCCCCCACACTTCCTCCAATGGTGTGTGGCGTGTCATCACTGCCAATAGTGGCCCCCTTCCCCCACACTTCCTCCAATGGTGTGTGGCATGTCATCACTGCCAATAGTGGCCCAGCCCCCTTCCTCCACACTTCCTCCAATGGTGTGTGGCGTGTCATCACTGCCAATAGTGCCCCTGCCAAACAATGAAAACAACTAAAACAACGCATTGCACAACCAATTAGCGATGTCACCATGACTTTTTTCTTTCTTTCTTTCTTTTTTTTTGTCCGATGTATTGCGCTGGGGGTGGGGGGGGGGGGGGTGGGGGGTGGAGACATTGGTCAACAGATTTTTTTTTTTCTGTTTTGAGACAAAGACTAGTAACAAACGGAAGAGAAAACCACACACACGCGTGCGCGCACACACTCACACACACTCACACACACACACATGCGCGCGCGAGCGCGCACGCACGCACGCACGCACGCACGCACACACACACGCACACACACACACACACACACACACACACAAGACATCACTGATGCAGGGACCGGGACACACCAACCCACCCTCGTTCCTGAAACACCCGGCAAAAGGGGGGAAGAGAGAGGGGCGACAGAATCTTGTCCCTCCTGCCACCGTCAATCCCCTTCACCCCCCCCCCCGCCCCCCCCCCCCCCCCCCCCCCCCCCCCCCCCCCCCCCCCCCCCCCCCCGCTCAGTGCCAGTCTAAACACACAAAAACCCTGACTGCGTTCAACGATTAGCCTCAAGAAGTTCAAACACTGCATGGCTACCACATTCCTTTCAAGAGGACACCGTCAGTATCAATTGATGCAGAGCGCGTCTGTGTCCGTGTCAAGCTGTGCTGGTAGGCAGAAGGGGGAAAGGGGGATGGGTGGTGAGTGGGAGGTGGGGGTAGGGTGGGGTGGGAAGTGGGTAGGGATGGAGGTCTTGGGGGCCCAGAGCCCCTCCCCGCTCTCCCT
The DNA here is from genome assembly GCA_033310375.1 of Conus canariensis. Taxonomy (NCBI): domain Eukaryota; kingdom Metazoa; phylum Mollusca; class Gastropoda; order Neogastropoda; family Conidae; genus Conus; species Conus canariensis. Next base: position 2,188,224 of record CM065737.1, read on the forward strand.
CCACCCTCTCCTTTTGCGTCTTTTTTTTTTTTTTTTTTTTTGGGGGGGGGGAGGAGGGGGGTGGACACAAAGATTAAAAACATACACATTCAGTCACTATGTTATCTTCTAGGAGTGACCTTCAACTTTTGGGGGAGCCAGTTCCACCAGCTCACTTTCTCGGATTAAGGCTGTGTCAGGCCAACTGTCATAGGCTAGAACACCAAGGCTACATCAAAATGTTGTTATGCTCTGCATAGTTACACGGGGATTGTCTTCAGTTGTGACAAGCTCCTAGCATAACATTATCAGTCTCCAAAAAATCCCCCGAAGTCGGAGTGTGCTGCCCATGCGGCGGGGTAATCAAAAACGGTCACTCACGTAATATTCTCATCCCTAGCTGATGCATTTTTACCATAGTGTTCAAGTGCTTCGGCTGTTTGGATGATCCCTGGAGTCTTTTAGCCAGGGGACGACGACCGACGAACGACAACAACAACAACAACAACAACAGCAACAACAACAACAACAGTTTACGCATATCTGCACCCGGCCTAAGTTGCCTCCCCCCCCCCATCCCCCCACCCCCCACTCTCCCCACATTCTTCTCCCTCCTCGTCATCCATTAACACTTTAGCGCCCTATATGAGCATGGCTAATTTGAATTAACGGTTTGTCCTTTTTCATGCTTCAGGTAAGACCCATCTTCTTTCTGCTGGAACCATTACCTATAACAGCCCCCCGCCCCTCCCCCCCCCCACCACCATGTGCATCAGTATTGCGTTTCTCACTCCTCTCTCTCTCTCCCCCCAACCCTCTCCCTTCCTCCCACCCCCCACCCCCACCCCCCCCCCCCCCCCCCCCGCCACCACAGCGAATGGAAAAGGTAAGTAACAGTTGGATTGAAAAAAAAATGTGGGGAAAAAATTCAGATAGTTTTAACACAGCACAATGGAGGCCAGAATAAAGCAATCATTTGTGCCCTCTGCCTCTTCCACCCGTTACCCCCCCCCCCCCACCCTCACCCCCTCCCTTAGGCTTTAGCCTGGCACCATCAGCGTTGAAGACATGACCCGAGAAACACACATCCGAAACTCCACCAGTTAGTTAGACCCGGCCATCTGCAAAAGAGATCTGCTGTAAGTAATCTCTGTCTGTCTATCAGCCTGTCTGTCTCTGTCTGTCTGTCTGTCTGTCTATGTTCTGTCTGTCGCTCATCTCTGTCTGTCTATTTGTCTGTCTGTCTGAATT
>CM065737.1:2194453-2199453 GCA_033310375.1 Conus canariensis
GATAGCAGGTGAAACAAACACAAAATGATAGCCGGTGAAACAAACATAAAATGATAGCCGGTGAAACAAACATAAAATGATAGCAGGTGAAACAAACACAAAATGATAGCCGGTGAAACAAACATAAAATGATAGCCGGTGAAACAAACATAAAATGATAGCCGGTGAAACAAACACAAAATGATAGCCGGTGAAACAAACATAAAATGATAGCAGGTGAAACAAACACAAAATGATAGCCGGTGAAACAAACATAAAATGATAGCAGGTGAAACAAAACACAAAATAATAGCAGGTGAAACAAACATAAAATGATAGCCGGTGAAACAAACATAAAATGATAGCAGGTGAAACAAACATAAAATGATAGCCGGTGAAACAAACATAAAATGATAGCAGGTGAAACAAAACACAAAATAATAGCAGGTGAAACAAAACAAACACAATGGCTCTTTGTGACTGGAAGGGTGTTTATTTTTTATTTTTTTTTTTTTTTGTTGAAGGCATGTTTTACGCCCGTTTCCGCTGGTTAGTTAGTGTATCTGTCTGTTAGTAAGATGCCGCAACAACAAATCAATCGATTTTGTATGTGTGTGTGTGTGGGGGGGGGGTATGGGGCATCCATAACGCGGATCCCGGTCTAAAGGCGGATCCAGGATCCGTTCGTCAAGGTAATCACTTTTTTTTTTCCTCACTGAAACTGAACACTGTGAAGTCACTATTGACGAGTTGGTATCTATCTCTGAAGTAACATATTTACGTGGCTTGTTATTACTTTTGAAAGGACATAAACATTCACTTTTCGTTTTTCCATATGCTTTGTGAAAAAAGATAGTACATGGAAAGTTTCTTTTAGTTTGCATCTGCTAGTGTGTGTTTTTTTTTCATAGAAACAAATGATTTTGTTTTCTTTGGTGACATGAACTGCTAACTAACATTAACAATGAAAAATGAAGTGAAGAAACCAACCTAACCAGCTGATTTTGTTGTTCTATGTTAGAGTAGCTACTGTTCGTTTGTTTGTGTGTTAGAATCTTTGTTTCCTTTTTTTTTTTTTGCCCCTTACTTTTTGAAATCATATTCGGATGAAAACATCGATCCAGGATCCGTTCAACGTTGGCAGAGTTCTTCGCTCTCCCTCGCGCCCTCCTCCTTTTTTTTTTATACTGCAGCAATGTGAGACCATGTGTTTAGGACTCGGCTGCTTAGCATGGAATCTTGAGCAGGACTGTGACTTGACGCTTTGGTGTTTGCTTTGGCAGTAGTTGGTGTTATACCATGGGGGGTGGGGGATACGAAGGGATGGAGGGAGGATGGTGGTCAAGATGATTGAGTTGAAAGTGTAATTGGTGAGTTCATTTTCCTTACTTCTAATGCGCAGTGTCGTGGCGATAGAGGCTGTGAGTAGAACAACGAATTGATTGTCTGCTTTACCCATGTAAAGGTAGAACATTTTGTAGGTTTCTTTCTTCACCTGTTTTTACTTGTGTGCTATTCCTTTATTTTTGGCTGTATATGTTTTTTTTTTTAATCGGGTTCATAAATATTAGCATCTGTTTATTCATGTCTGTCTGCATTCTACGTTATGCTTTTTGAAGGTGAAGGTCGAATATCGCACGAGTACACTCACACACACACACACACACACACACACACGCGCGCGCGCGCGCGCGCGCGCGCGCGCGCGCGCACGCACGCACGCACACACACAAGCATGCAGGCGCTCGCGCGCCGCGCGCGCGCGCACACACACACACACACACACACACACACACACACAACATAGAGAGAGAGAGAGAGAGAGAGAGAGAGAGAGAGAGGAACGTGCTATCATTATAGTGGTATCAGTGTTGTTTAATTATACCCCCTCCATCCTCAATCTTCGAGCGGTTGTCCTTGTCTGATGACTTATCTGTGGTGTGTATGGTCGTGTTAATCCTGGATGAAATGACTGACTCAAGGAAATGAGGCATGAATATAGCCTTTAAAACAGATGGGTTAGTTAGTGTTGGACCCGACGAGAGGTGAATGACACAAGCAATACAGACAGCCTCCTTAAATGGATAGACTTTGTAATCGCCAAGTAACATACGCAATGTTAGGGGAATGTATTGTGCTTAGAATTCACAATTTTGCGATGTGTTTCCTATCTCTATCAACAGGTGAATCAAGATTAGGATTACAGCACCGACATTGAGTTTCCCAGCTGAGATCAACCGTCAGCCATGACGCTTCAACACGGTTTGTGAAATGAAAAGTGGTTCAACGTGTTGATGGTGTCCAGTATAGAGGATCACGGAAATTCGCTGATACCCACTGCCTTTCTGAGTCATTCCGATTCATGGATTCAAACGGCTTTTACATGAAAGGACGACTTGGATTTTATATTCGGAACACAGTATTTGCTTGAATTCAGAAGAGGCTTGCATTCGTTCCCAAGAAATGTGTTGACTCCAAACTCGGAAAGTATGTTCTAGTGTTTTGGTTTCAGTTTTCGTGCTAGGTTTTCAGTCAGACTGAGGCGGACTTCACGATGGATGAACGTTGTGTTGGGAATGCCAGAACTCCTCCTCGGGGTGACTCCTTTGCCATGGAACAGACTCTGGAATGGTCTGACAGATATTGTTGAGATACTGACTAATCCTCAACGGGATTAGCGCCTTGAGATCAGTGTTTTTCAGTTTGTGGTAGTGCTTTTTTTTTTCTTTCTCTCCAAAATGTGACACACTGGCTTGTTACAATGCAAGACAAGAAGATGATGAACAGTGAGGTGCCAACAGCAAACATTCCTTGAGTGTGCTCGTACAAAGAACGGTTTGCTGGCTTCACAGTGAAAAGGACAGTACCTCATAGAAAATAAGACCGTCTGTTGCCTTGACGGGGCAAAACATAAGACAGAGGCGCAATCAAATAGACCGTTCATCGACTTTAAAGTTTGAACGAAAAACAAAACTGATTTTTACGGTGGGGGAAAAACAAGGTCAACGATTTTCACATCTAACACTACCAATCTCATGCTTTCAATGAAAGTACAGACAGAAACATTGATGATTTTACAGTGATGTCAAAACGCTAAGAACAACCAAAGCAACAACAACAATACAAATTGTAAGAAAAAAAAACAACCAGTGTTCGTGCACTGATCGGAACGAGACCGATAACCAAAAACTAACCCAACCCAACTGTACAACCCATCAAGTATACCCAACCCAAACTGTACAACCCATCAAGTATACCCAACCCAAACTGTACAACCCATCAAGTATACCCAACCCAAACTGTACAACCCATCAAGTATACCCAACCCAAACTGTACAACCCATCAAGTATACCCAACCCAAACTGTACAACACATCAAGTATACCCAACCCAAACTGTACAACCCATCAAGTTTACCCAACCCAAACTGTACAACCCATCAAGTATACCCAACCCAAACTGTACAACCCATCAAGTATACCCAACCCAAACTGTACAACACATCAAGTATACCCAACCCAAACTGTACAACACATCAAGTATACCCAACCCAAACTGTACAACACACCCACACTGTAAGCATGTCTGGAGCCAGCATTGCAGAGGTGGCGCCTGGAAGACGTCGTCATTCCTCCGTGGGACTCATCCTGAGCGAACAGAGCAGCCGGCTAGTGGGAGGTCGCTCTCCAGATCTACGGCTGCCATCGACCCTGTACGGAAACGATCCCGGCAGCAAAGTGTCCGGGGGGCGTGTCTCAGAGGGGGGAGGAGCCAAAAGGGTGGACCGGTCAGCTAGTAACGGCAGGGTCAGCCGAAGTGTGTCGGACTCCAAGTCAAGGATGCCCACGGATTGCAAGATCATGGTGCTTGGGATGGCAGCCGTGGGAAAGTCAGGTAGGATGTGTGTGTGTGTGTGTGTGTGTGTGTGTGTGTGTGTGTGTGTGTGTGTGTGTGTGTGTGTGTGTGTGTGTGTACACACGCAGGGAGGGGAAGGGGGGGGCGCCATACTGATAGTTCAGCTAACAGAGAAATAAACAAAAAAAACATCGTGACATTGTATTAGTGTTCATTAACATTTTTGATTGATTTTTACAAGTTGTTTCTGTCATCTGTCTATCTATCCATCTATTGCAGCTTGTGTTTGCCCAGCCATCCATTTAGGTTGAGGGGTATGTTTCACTCAACGAGTTTTGTATGGAGCTAGTGATTCATGAACAGAATTAAACAGTTGTAGCCAGAGAGAGAGAGAGAGAGAGAGAGAGAAGACAGACAGACAGACAGACAGACAGACAGACAGACAGACAGACAGACAGACAGACAGACAGAGAACCAGGTTCCTCTCATTCAAACGTAGCATTGCTCCTCATTAGGAATATGGATCAAAGCGAACATTGATGAGTCATGGCAAAGTCGGCTCCTGCGCTATCGTGATTTAATGTCCAGGAAATGAAGTCCCCCACGAAGCTTCCAGCAGAAGAAAGCAGCTCTTCCAAGTTTCATTAATGTCGTGTCTGATTTTACCTGGGATGCAGAGGGATCGACATGCTTGCATGTCTACTTTGTTTCAAAAGAGTCATTCATGTATAGGATCTCATGAAACCATCCTATCAGCTGATGGTTTTAAATTATGAGACCTTAAGGGAGACTGATGGAAGATAGGTGGGAGGGGGAGGGGGGTGGAGGGCAGAGGCTGGAGATGGGGGAGGGGGGAGGGGGAGGAAAGCGGGGATTCTGATAACCTTGATCAACTTGAGCGTCTCCTACATGACCCAGCGCTGCCAACTTCTCCGTACCTCTGATCACATAATGACCTCACACATGTGCACGTGCGTCTCTGTCTTTTTTCTTTGCTTTTTATGTGGTTTTGTTTCCTTGCTTGTTATATCTGTTGTTGCTGCTGTTGTTGTTGTTGTTGTTGTTGCTACTCCTCGTCGTTCTCAGTATTGCCGTCATTATTGTCTGTGCCATAATCATTATCTTTTTTTTTTTCACTCACTCCTCGTGGTTCTTCTTTGCCACCT
>CM065737.1:2201953-2204453 GCA_033310375.1 Conus canariensis
ATACACACACACACACACACACACACACACACACACACACACACACACACACACACACAGAGTTGACCCCGGTGTTGACTCCAGAAATACAGATAGAAAGAAAAACAGTTATCATATTCTGATGCTATTGTCTGTTGATTATACAAATGCAGTTCGTCTTTAGAGAGAATTTAGACACATACAGTTCCGTTCTGTCCATTTGGACCAATCTGACTGTCATCCTGCAGATTTGATGTTAGGACAGACATAGAAGAGTCATAAAGTCATAAGCATGGATCGAACTGTCATCGGCAAATAAGTCACAAGCTGATATTAAAGTCAGGGGTAAATCATTTATGTATGAAGAGAATAGTAAAGGTCCCAAAACAGACCCCTGGGGTACACCATATTTCACTGACATAAAATTAGATCTAGGGACGATATTATAAATTTCTTGTTGTCTGTTTGTTAGGAATGAAGAAAGAAACTAAACAATACGGTCGGCAAAGCCATGAATAGCAAGTTTCTTTAAGAGAAGAAAACAGCTAATAACATCAAAAGTCTTTGCAAAGTCAACGAAAAAAAAAACACATGTTATTTGAAGCAAAATTTAGAAAGAGAAGGGGGTAGTTACCGCCAAGGACACAGACAAACAGAGTACAGGACAAGACACAATGCATTTCGATCTCTTGGGTCTTCTTCAGGCGAAAACAATTATCAGTTAGGACAATGAAAACGAAGAACGAGAAACCACTTATCTTCTCCTGTTCGCCTCACGATCATATTCAAAAGACACATCTGCGTTAGTGGTGTGTGGCAAGAATTGTTTTCCCTAAATTCAGAGGGACTAGTATGAATTAAATTGTATTTTTTGAATGGATCAAAATATTTTTGCTTTTTTTTTTTTTAATGCGATTCGCTTGTGGCTTTGATAATACTGATAGGATTGACATTAGCCTCTATTTCAAAGGATTCTTAAGATCACCTACTTGCAACAGTGAATTCACTCTTGCTTGCTTTAAGCAAAATGGAAAATGGTTTGTGTTAATACAAAGATTATACACATGAATAGGAGTATTGGACATGACACGAGCAGATATTTGGATTGTGTTGCGATCTAATTCCTGCTGATCGTTTGTAAATTGATTACGTAAGGGATTGGAGCGCTGTAATGCTTCTGGCACTGACAGGCAAGGAATAGACATCTTGCAATCTATTTGTCTAGATGAGTAATGCTCCTTCAAAAACTGAAGGTCGTTTACTTTCACTCATCATTTGAAAACTTTACATTATCTGCTACATTGATAAAGTATGGCTAATCGTGTCTGAGGAGAAATCTTTCTTATCAGTTCGTGATTTTGAGTATCTCTTTGTCAGTCACTTTGTTGATAACTTTCCAAATACTTCTAGAATCACAGCCATGATATATCAAGTCCTGATTGTATCACTTTGTGTTGATAACTTTCCAATACTTCTAGAATCACAGCCATGATATATCAAGTCCTGATTGTATCACTTTGTGTTGATAACTTTCCAAATACTTCTAGAATCACAGCTATGACATATCAAGTCCTGATTGTATCTGTCTTTAGCTGTGCGCTTCATGAACATTACGACGTTTCCATGTCTGTGAAATTTTTCATGGTTTGTAGCTTTTAGATGGCCTCTCAAATGCATTTGCTTACTATTTTCTTCTGTTATCCAAGGAGCCAGAGTCTGATGTTTCACTAAGGGGGGTGGGGGGGGGGGTTATCATATATCTCCTAATCCAAAACGCGAAAGCTTCCTGTGGATCAGCGCTCTAATAGACGGACAATAATGGCGAGTTCATGAAGTCAGGAGCAACGACATCCTCGTCACAATGTTTGAAACATTCAAAACAATGAAAACGAAGAACGAGCAATCACGTATCTTCTCATATTCTTGCGCCGAAAATGAGAAGATAGGTGACGCTCGTGTTTTGTCTTGTACCTTGTTTGTCCTTGTTTTTGGCGGACTCACTAAGAATTATTCTTCAAATTTATTTCGATTTCCGCCAGCAGTGACCTCACTTTTAAACAGTAAAAACAAACAAAAAAATAAGCAAACAAACAAACAAACAAACAAATCAAAACAAACAAACAAAAAGAACATTCACATCCCTATTCTGCTCGATTGTGTGTGTGTGTGTGTGTGTGTGTGTGTGTGTGTGTGTGTGTGTGTGTGTGTGTGTGTGTGTGTGATTATTAATGCAGTGTACATTCATATTTTGTACATTATTTTCCATCATTTTTGTACATGACTGATTTTGTTCTTACTTTCCCCCGTCTTTCTCCTTTTTTCCCTTAACATATTTATCCAGTTTTCCGTGGTACATTCCTGCCTGTTCATTTATTTATGATCTCGCCAGTGAGTCACCAAAATGGTCCGTTCCTTAACTTCAGATCAACCCAAGAGAACATAAGTCGCATCACTTTTCCTGTTGTTTGAAAATATTCCTCGCAGTGTTGTCATTTATCGTGGGTCTTCTTTTGTCCAATTA
>CM065737.1:2214453-2216953 GCA_033310375.1 Conus canariensis
CATCCAACTCTCTGATTGTTGGTTTCAGCCTCTATTGATTCCACAGGGCCAGTGCTGACATGGGATTTGGGATCGGCAAGAACTCAGGCACCAAATCCTGCGTTTCCTATGGAGACAACACTGCTATCTGCAGGGTTTCTTTTGCCATTTGCTTGGTTATCTTTCACATTTTTTTTGCGTCTTTCAAGGAGTCATCATACCCGTTTCTAGGGCATTGGACTGGTTTCTTCAATGCTGGAACTGTTTGGTTGGCCACAGTGACGTCACAGCTCCAGCTATTTCTCTTTTCCCACAGAAAGAGACTTCGTGATTTCTTTGATTTGACACTCATCTTGGAAGGAACCACTGACGTTCCTCGGGACTCAATAATCTGGATGTTCAGTGGAATCATTGATTGCTGGACTGATCCATTTGCATTAGCCAGATCAGGCCACACCACACTGAGGTCTCTTTTACTCTGCTTTACCTCTTTGGGTTTTGTCTCACATCACAGTGGCACACTCTACACCGCCAGACACTCCCGGGAAGCCTCCTTTCCTAACTAACACATTGTCTACTGGGTGTTTAATCAGCCTCACTGCAATGACAGAGAAGACGTCCCCCACAACGTGACGCATTGTCTACTGGGTGTTTAATCAGCCTCACTGCTATGACAGAGAAGACTTTCTCCACAACGTGACACATTTTCTACTGGGTGTTTAATCAGCCTCATTGCCATGACAGAGAAGACTTTCCCCACAACGTGACCCATTGTCTACTGGGTGTTTGATCACCTCACTGCCATGACAGAGAAGACTCCCCCACAACGTGACCCATTGTCTACTGGGTGTTTGATCACCTCACTGCTATGACAGAGAAGACTTCCCCCACAACGTGCAGGAGTGAGAAGTCTGAACTGGTTGATATCACTCCAGTCCTGTTCATTGAGAATGTGCACTCCATCCGCTATCATCCATTGCTCGCTGATCTGATCAGTATGTGGAGTCGTTCAAGGACATTGGGGCATTGCTTAGACAACAGATATGGTATTGGGGCATTCCTTAGACAACAGATATGGTATTGTATCAGATCTAGGCATAGATCTGACTCTGAATTTCTTAAATACTTTCTTTAAATCATCCAGTATTGGTGGTTTGTCACTGGACATCTTCTAAAGTGCTTCAGGATGCAGTAAACCCTGGATATTAAGTGTTGCTTCGTTCTTAGGGTCAACATATATTTTCCAGAGATGCTGCTCAAGAGGTGTGTTTTTTTCTCATCATTAGTATTCCTGATTTTGGCTGCTTGGGTAGTTTCGTGGCGAGACTAAGAGGTCTCTGAAGAAACTATCACCGGACTTCATCTTTTGGCCATTTCTCCTTCCTGTTTTTTGTTGTTGTTGTTTTTGTTGTTGTTTTTTTTAACTTTCTGATGACACTATGCTGTGCGTTCAAGTCTTCTCAGAGCTTCCTTGGCTCTTTCTCCTGAGCTTCTGAGGCGTTTTCATCTGTTTCTTGAGATTCGCTTTTCTCTTCTGATGGCATCTGTCTCTCGCTGGCATCTGGATCGTTGAGATGCCTTCACTTTTGGCTGTTGCACGCTATAAGTGTCCCTGGGAATCCCATAGATAATGTTTGCAGACGTTGCCAGTTTGTGCTCCAGGGTGCTCGTTCCCATCAGCGCATCTAATCTGTGGACTATTTGTTTTTCCATCTAATTCGTCCCTCTTTTGTTTTTTCAGGCGGCAAGTCGAGTTTCTGGCTTCAGGCATCTAATGGTTGAATAAATGTCTCGTCTGAATAATCAGCGTGGATTTCCTTACCACTGTAGTCTCAGTCATAGCCTTGACTTTCCACAGTCTTACCTGCTGATACATTGTGCTGCTCTTCGTTGATCGGAACCTTCACACAACCCTTTTTGGCCAGTGGATCTTCATGCTGCGCTCAGTGGATCATTTCCTTCCACATGCACATAGGCATTCCACATGTTCGTTACGTATTATCCATTCAGCATTTCTAGCCGTGATCCGGCTGCCACCAATGGATTCACCACTCTCTCTCCCTTTCGGTGAATTTGAAGAATATCTTTCGGTTTGGGTTCTTAGTTCTGGCAATAACGAAGAGAAAGGCAAGGTGATGAGTCAGCCCACGTAGCCCGTAAAGCTAGGTCTTTCCAGGTGTCGTACAGTCTTTCCTGGACGTTCTTCGGATTTCTTGAAAGCCAATGGTCGAGGCGTATGTCAGCAGGATGACACTCAAGGGACATCCACCTTCACAACAGGTCTTCAGAGAAAGACCTCTCGTCATGCGATTGTTTTAGCCCTAAATCCTTACACTCTACGACAAACAGACACAGATGTGTGTGTGTGTGTGTGTGTGTGTGTGTGTGTGTGTGTGTGTGTGTGTGTGTGTGTGTATTGTGTGTGTGTGTGTGTGTGTGTGTGGCGCGCGTGCGTGCGTGTGGCGTGCGTGTGTGCGTGCGCGCGTGTGTGCGTGCGTGCGCGCGCGCTCGTGTGTGTGTG
>CM065737.1:2221953-2224453 GCA_033310375.1 Conus canariensis
TTTTCTGCTCAGGTGATTCTGCTCAGGTGATACATTTTCTGTACTTTGAAATCGGGTATTGTGAACGACGCTGTTCCGTTCTGAACTAAACCGCCTGTAGAAATTGTAAATGATTTTTGCGTTGATTTCCAAATGAATGCATGAGTCAGTTTTTAGTATCCTTTTTTTATCATTTGTAAGATGGCTTTGATTTGCTCCCATCTTTGAACTGTTGAAAAAGGGCAAAACAGCGATTTCATATTTGTTTATGCAGATTACGAGCATTTGGGTGAACTGATTTGAACGGATCGTGCATCTCCTGAATGGATTCCAGAATCTTTATTAGAATGTACACTCGCTTCTTTAGCATATAGATTGCTCTGTGAAGAGCTTTTTAAGCACTTTAAAACCAGATCCTTTCCGAAACTTACCGTGAGACAGAATTTCAATTTCACCATTATTATGTTCCTGCGTTAGATGCACATGTGGGAACTCAAAAGCTGAGTTTGAGAGTGTCACAGTAAACACTCTGCGATTTATTTATTGAATACTGTGGTCCGTTGAAATACTCCTCTTGTGCATAGTGAACCTAACGCCCACACAAGCAGCTAACACAGTCTTGTTGTTTGTATATTGCCTTGTGAGTCTGTGTGTTCCTCATGCCGCGCCAGTGAGTGTGAAGATTGTGAGTCTGTGTGTTCCTCATGCCGCGCCAATGAGTGTGAAGATTGTCAGTCTGTGTGTTCCTCATGCCGCGCCAATGAGTGTGAAGATTGTGAGTCTGTGTGTTCCTCATGCCGCGCCAATGAGTGTGAAGATTGTCAGTCTGTGTGTTCCTCATGCCGCGCCAATGAGTGTGAAGATTGTGAGTCTGTGTGTTCCTCATGCCGCGCCAATGAGTGTGAAGATTGTGAGTCTGTGTGTTCCTCATGCCGCGCCAATGAGTGTGAAGATTGTGAGTCTGTGTGTTCCTCATGCCGCGCCAATGAGTGTGAAGATTGTGGGTCTGTGTGTTCCTCATGCCGCGCCAGTGAGTGTGAAGATTGTCAGTCTGTGTGTTCCTCATGCCGCGCCAATGAGTGTGAAGATTGTGAGTCTGTGTGTTCCTCATGCCGCGCCAGTGAGTGTGAAGATTGTGGGTCTGTGTGTTCCTCATGCCGCGCCAATGAGTGTGAAGATTGTCAGTCTGTGTGTTCCTCATGCCGCGCCAATGAGTGTGAAGATTGTGGGTCTGTGTGTTCCTCATGCCGCGCCAATGAGCGTGAAGATTGTCAGTCTGTGTGTTCCTCATGCCGCGCCAGTGAGTGTGAAGATTGTCAGTCTGTGTGTTCCTCATGCCGCGCCAATGAGTGTGAAGATTGTGAGTCTGTGTGTTCCTCATGCCGCGCCAATGTGTGTGAAGATTGTCAGTCTGTGTGTTCCTCATGCCGCGCCAATGAGTGTGAAGATTGTGAGTCTGTGTGTTCCTCATGCCGCGCCAATGTGTGTGAAGATTGTCAGTCTGTGTGTTCCTCATGCCGCGCCAATGAGTGTGAAGATTGTGAGTCTGTGTGTTCCTCATGCCGCGCCAATGAGTGTGAAGATTGTCCAGTCTGTGTGTTCCTCATGCCGCGCCAATGAGTGTGAAGATTGTGGGTCTGTGTGTTCCTCATGCCGCGCCAGCGAGTGTGAAGATTGTCAGTCTGTGTGTTCCTCATGCCGCGCCAATGAGTGTGAAGATTGTGGGTCTGTGTGTTCCTCATGCCGCGCCAATGAGTGTGAAGATTGTGAGTCTGTGTGTTCCTCATGCCGCGCCAGTGAGTGTGAAGATTGTCAGTCTGTGTGTTCCTCATGCCGCGCCAGTGAGTGTGAAGATTGTGAGTCTGTGTGTTCCTCATGCCGCGCCATGAGTGTGAAGATTGTGAGTCTGTGTGTTCCTCATGCCGCGCCAGTGAGTGTGAAGATTGTGAGTCTGTGTGTTCCTCATGCCGCGCCAATGAGTGTGAAGATTGTCAGTCTGTGTGTTCCTCATGCCGCGCCAGTGAGTGTGAAGATTGTGAGTCTGTGTGTTCCTCATGCCGCGCCATGAGTGTGAAGATTGTGGGTCTGTGTGTTCCTCATGCCGCGCCAATGAGTGTGAAGATTGTCAGTCTGTGTGTTCCTCATGCCGCGCCAATGAGTGTGAAGATTGTGAGTCTGTGTGTTCCTCATGCCGCGCCAGTGAGTGTGAAGATTTGTGGTGTCTCCGCGCCAATGAGTGTGAAGATTGTGAGTCTGTGTGTTCCTCATGCCGCGCCAATGAGTGTGAAGATTGTGAGTCTGTGTGTTCCTCATGCCGCGCCAATGAGTGTGAAGATTGTCAGTCTGTGTGTTCCTCATGCCGCGCCAATGAGTGTGAAGATTGTCGGTCTGTGTGTTCCTCATGCCGCGCCAATGAGTGTGAAGATTGTCAGTCTGTGTGTTCCTCATGCCGCGCCAATGAGTGTGAAGATTGTCAGTCTGTGTGTTCCTCATGCCGCGCCAATGAGTGTGAAGATTGTCA
>CM065737.1:2251953-2261953 GCA_033310375.1 Conus canariensis
CACCCCTCCCCTCTTGTTTCTTTTTTTCCTCCTTATCTCACGTGAGCTGTCAATCGCCTAGCAGGCTGAGTGTAGTGTCGCTGTCCATTTTCGTCGCTTTGTGGTTGTTTTTGTGATCGTGGACTGTAAAGATTTGTACCAGGATGTATGTGAGGAACTGCTTGTTATTCTGGATCTATTTCTGTGCCTCCCTCCCCATAGACTTGAGGATAATCTGGATCTTCTTCTTGGAAAACCTTGCCAACACACTATGTTTTCGACCAGCGCCATTGTGTTCAGCCTGTGTGTCGCACAGGCAGGGACACATGCTGACTCACTTTCTTGCCAACGCTTACTCACCCCAGCCTCTACCACCCAACCTCTCCCTGCCCGTTACGGCGTGTAACGGCCCTCCACTGTCACACCCACCACTACCCTACCCTGTGGTGACCGACTTTACGCGTCACTCCTCTCACCCTTTCCCTCGTCAAATCACTCGCCTGACCTACACACGGGACCAGCTGCTGGCTGGCAGAGAGCGACCTTCGCCCCTTGACCCTTCGCTCAACGTGACACTGCGGCGTCTCAGAATTGGCCGTGACCTTCCTCACTGTCGCACAGCACGGGGAGGGAGGAGGAAACGGAGGACGATACCTACAGTCGGTAACGTTGCCCATCTCTCTCACCACTCTCGCCATAACCACACTCGCTCAGTAAACTGTCGCAACTTGATTCAAGTGCCTATGGCTCCTCGCACACAAACAACAACAAACATTTCGCTGACAGTTTTCAATGCTCAGTCACTTGGTAATACTTGTAAAAAGAAACGATCTGCCGTAAATGACTTTATACTCTCCAATGATATCGACATTCTTTGTGTAACGGAAACGTGGTTCAAGGAAAGCGGCGATGAACCAAAGCTACGTGACCTCGCCCCAGCTGGCTATACCACCAAGTCCTTCCCCCGCCCCACCACGACCTGCGGGGGCGGAATCGCATTCGTCATCTCGGATAAGCTGCTCCCCTATTGCTCTTTTGACTCGTCTTTTGATTTTCAGCATCGGACCTTTGAACTTGTTCACCTGAAACTGTCCCTACCTAGCGCTCCTGTCACTAACATTTTGGGGATTTATAGACCGGTACCCAGCAGAAAGAACAAATTTACGCCCAGCATGTTTGTCAACGAACTTCCAGACTTTCTTGAATTTGTAAATGACCTTCCAGGAACATTGTTATTGATCGGCGACTTCAACTTCCATTTCAATAAGCTCACAGTTGGATACACGCCCGAGGTGTTAGAAATTTTAGATACTTTCGGACTCCAGCAGTCCGTGAATGAAATGACGAACAAACAGGGTAACATAGTAGACTGGGTAGTCTACAGAGACAGTGATCATCTTCTCAAATCCTCAACCGTCGACAATAACCTAGCATCGGATCATTATGCTGTGAAGTGTGAATTAGATATCGTTAGGCCCGCCGTTCCAAAGGCTTACAAGGAAGTTAGGAAAATTTCTGCTATCGATATAGAGGCTTTCAAATCTGATCTGACCACGGCCGTACCGAGCGAGCCATCGGCCTGTCAGCTGACCTCTGCCCTCCGTGCCACGCTTGATAAGCATGCTCCAGTGAGCAGGCGCTTGATCACTGATCGCTCACTGTGTCAATGGCACAACACAGTGGGTCCCGAGTTGTCGGAGGCCAAGGAGGAGAGGAGGGGGGCTGAAAGGCGATGGCACAGGGAAATATATCAAACTGCGAGAAATCATGTTACTGACATTGTTCATCAAGCAAAAACTTTGTTCTATTCTTCAAAGATATTGGCCTGTAAGACGGCCAAGCAACTATTTAATGTCACAAATAGTCTCCTAGGCAAAGTCAGCTACTCCCCCCTTCCCACCATCTTCCAAACTCAAGAGCTCCCTCAGAAATTCTTAGAGTTTTTCAATGGAAAAATTGACACTATCCGTGAAAAGCTAGATTCTACTGCACCTGTACATCCTCTGAATGACAAAGTTTACTGTGGACCTCCTTTGGCTTGTTTTAGCCCTGTTAGTCAAGACTATGTCAAAAAACTTTGTTTGCGATGCAGCCCTAAATCATGTGAACTTGATGCCATTCCCACTAACATGCTCTTTCAGTGCATTGATGATGTCCTACCCCATCTTACTCATGTTATCAATACCTCTTTGTCCTCTGGTCACGTTCCTGAAATCTTCCGGTCCGCAGTGGTACGTCCATTGATCAAGAAACCTTCATAAGATAAAAATGTTTTAAAGAATTATCGGCCTGTATCAAATTTGTCATTTCTATCAAAATTATTGGAGAAGATCGTTTTGGAACAAATTCTAGAACATCTCGAAAAGAATCACCTTTTGAATCCTCATCAATCTGCTTACAGACAAGGCCATAGTTGTGAGACAGCACTCCTCCATATAGTCAATGACCTCCTCTGCGGGCTTGACGATGGGAATGTTTCCTTATTAGCGATGTTAGACCTCTCCGCAGCATTTGACACGATCGATCATAATATTTTGTTCTCATGGCTTCAAACTTCCTTTGGATTCAAAGACACAGCTCTCGACTGGATTATCTCTTACTTGACTGGACGGACTCAGACAGTGTGTGTACAGGGAAGATACTCAGACAGTTCTCCGCTTAGGTACGGTGTGCCTCAGGGTTCTGTACTGGGGCCAGTCCTTTTTGTGCTGTATGCTAGTCCTGTGTCTGACGTCATCAGTGGTCACGCCATGTCGCATGAGAGCTTTGCTGATGATACTCAGCTTCATCAGTCGGCTCCCATTGCTGAAATTGACTCACTGATTTCTCGGACGCGGGGCTGCATTGCAGACCTGAAGGACTGGGTGACAACCAACAAACTACAACTAAACGACGACAAGACGAAACTCATGTTCGTGACAAAACAGCCTAACCATCCTTCTCTGCCTTCAACTGTCACTATCAATGACTGTGCTGTCTCTGTCTCTACCTCTGTCTGCAGTCTAGGGGTCATACTTGACCAATCCCTCTCCTTTGAGAAACAGGTTTCAAATATTTGCAAGATTGCCTATTTAGAACTAAGAAGAATCAGCTCTATACGTCACCTTCTCTCTACAGATGCTACAAAAACTCTCATTTGTGCATTTGTCTTATCTAGAATAGATTACTGCAACTCACTTTTGGCCGGCCTTCCAAAATACCTGATAGAAAGATTACAGCGAATCCAAAATCATGCAGCCCGAGTCGTCTGTAGAGCAGGAAAATATGATCACATTTCGCCTCTACTCCACTCTCTTCACTGGCTATCTGTCTCAAACCGTATCTCGTACAAAATCTCAACTCTCACTTTCTCTGCTCTCTTTGAAAATGGACCTTCTTATCTCTCAGATCTCCTTAAAATCTGCACCGCTTCTCGACAACTACGCTCCTGTGCTGACGACCGCCTTCTGCGAATGACTTGCTTCAGGACCACTACTGGTGAAAGATCTTTCTCTTTTCAAGCTCCAGCGACGTGGAACAGACTGCCAGACTCTCTCAGACATTCAGATTCTATCTCTTCTTTCAAGTCTAAACTTAAAACCCATCTATTTTCTCATAATTAGTCAATGCTGTGGGGAGGGGGGGGGGGTACAACCTAACTCATAGCCGTCTGGGCCTTTTCAAATGTAGCGTATGTGTATGTTCTCTATTATATGTATTTGTTGTATGATTGAACGTTATAGGATTAAGTTTTTGTAGTGATATTTGAAAAATAAGTGAATGTCACATTGGTAGGATTAGGATTTGTTAGTTATTGTAGTAATAGTATTTGTAGTTGGGTGTAAGGTGTATTATTGTATATGAGAAGGGTGAATGTAGTATGACTTTGTAAAGCGCTTAGAGAAATTCGTTTGATTAAGCGCTATATAAGAAACCATTATTATTATTATTATCCCTCCTACTTTTCCTTTCCTTTTCTTATTTTCTAAAAAATTTCCCTCTCTGTTTTTTTTTTTTTCTCTATCCTTTCCTCATTCTACCTCTGTCACAATTTCTTATATGTCCGTCGTTTTCCTAATGTCATATTATTTTCGTTCCATTTCTTCACTTGTTTTTACACATTTCCTCTTTTGCGTTTTTACCAACAGTTTCCAGCTTTTCCATACCTTCTGGTACCTTTACTATCATACCTGTTCTTTGCCATTTCCCGCACCTTTAGCTATGTGTCCTACGTGTTCATGTTTTCCCTCCCTATCTTTTCCAACTATTCAATACCTTTTCCAAATTTTCAATACCTTTAGCTATGTTTCCAACGTGTTCATGTTTTCCCTCCCTATCTTTTCCAACTATTCAATACCTTTTCCAAATTTTCAATACCTTTAGCTATGTTTCCAACGTGTTCATGTTTTCCCTCCCTATCTTTTCCAACTATTCAATACCTTTAGCTATGTTTCCAACGTGTTCATGTTTTCCCTCCCTATCTTTTCCAAATTTTCAATACCTTTAGCTATGTTTCCAACGTGTTCATGTTTTCCCTCCTTATCTTTTCCAAATTTTCAATGTATTTTGCTACCTTTCCATATCTGTTGCAACTGTTCCATAGCTTTGGCTGCATTTTCTATTTCCCCTACCGTTTCCTATTTTCCTTTCCAATATTTTTTTTTCTTTATTTTTTTTCTACTTTTCCATATACTTCTTTATTTTTTCTACTTTTCCATATACTGTTTCTACCTCTCCTGTTTCCACCCTCTTTTTCTTCTTTTCCCTTATCCTTCCTACTTTTCCTGTCCTATTTAAAAAGAAATTTCCCTCTGTTTTTTCTCATCTTTTCCTCATTTTGCCAGGTACCTTTCCTAATGCTCCCTGTCTTTGCCTGCTGTTCTCTCCCTTTCTATTCTATGTAGTTTTTCATCTGTCTCCTACGTTTCAAATCGTTCTCTATCATTTTCTATTTTTCATAGACTCCATTGCTTTTCTTCTTCTCTACCTTTTGTTATCTTTTTTTTCTGACTTCACGTCCTTTCGCGCTCTTACCAAATTTTCCAACTTGTCTTCCTATTTTCCAACCTTGTCTTTCCTATTTTCCAACCTTGTCTTTCCTTTTTAAAGCCCTTTTCTCGCCACCGGCTTCTTTCTCACCTGTTCTTGATTTCATTTATTTTCATCTTCCCCCTCCTTTCTGATAGTTTTCAATCTGTCCCTACATTTCCGCTGTTCCTGTTTGTCCTACCTTTTCCTGTATATTTGTCACGTTCTTCTCCCTTTTATCTCGTTATATCGACATTTTTGTTCTCTGTTCGTAGTCTCTGCAGTCTTTTCTCTACCTTTCGTTTATCTTTTCCAGCCTATAACAACTTTCTCACTACCTGTTTTAAATGTACCTACTTTTCTTTTCATCGTCTACGCCTTCTGTGTTCGCAGATATCTTCTTACTTTAAAAAAAAAATTCCAATTTCCTATTCATATGCAATTCAAAATTTAAAGAAATAGACATTGTTGTACTTTCAATAAAATCCGATTTTTTTCCTCAAAGTCTAAATCGGTAAAAACTGAACGGGAATGTAATCTAGTCCCAGACGCATGCGAATGTTGAGGGGAAAAAATGAATATGAGAGGATGGTGAAAAGTAAGGGGAAAGTGGTAACACTAAGAGAAAGTACTAAGAAGTGCGGAACGTTGGTGAAAGGAAGGGAAAGTGTTAAAAGCAATGCAAAGCGCTAAAAAGTAGGAGAGAGTAGAACAAAGCAAGGAAAGATAAACAAATGAGCAAAACGCAGTTAAAAATCGAGAAAAGGGCAAAGGTCAGGGAATGGTGAAAAGAAGAAGATAGTGAAACTAAGGGGTAGGGATAAAGAACAGAAGGAGAAAGCATCAAGCTCAGGGAAAAGGGTAAACAAAAGTTGGGGAAAATAGAAAAAATGAAGAACAAAAAAAGGATGAGAAGTAAGACGCAAGAAGCTGCAGTAAAATGAAAAAGAATAAGCGCAAGAAGCTGCAGTAAACATGAAAAAGGAATCAGTGAAAAACTGAAAGCAGGGGACAGTGATTAAACACAAAGTGGGAGGATGTGGCAACAAGTGGGGGAAGTGTGGGAGGATGTGGCAACAAGTGGGGGGAAGTGTGGGAGGATGTGGCAACAAGTGGGGGAAAGTGTGGGAGGATGTGGCAACAAGTGAGGGGAAGTGTGGGAGGATGTGGCAACAAGTGGGGGGAAGTGTGGGAGGATGTGGCAACAAGTGGGGGGAAGTGTGGGAGGATGTGGCAACAAGAGAGGGAAAGTGTGGGAGGATGTGGCAACAAGAGAGGGAAAGTGTGGGAGGATGTGGCAACAAGTGGGGGAAGTGTGGGAGGATGTGGCAACAAGAGAGGGAAAGTGTGGGAGGATGTGGCAACAAGTGGGGAGAAGTGTGGAGGATGTGGCAACAAGAGAGGAAAGTGTGGGAGGATGTGGCAACAAGTGGGGGGAAGTGTGGGAGGATGTGGCAACAAGAGAGGGAAAAGTGTGGGAGGATGTGGCAACAAAGAGGAGTGTGGGAGATGTGCAACAATGGGAAGTGTGGGAGGATGTGGCAACAAGTGGGGGAAGTGTGGGAGGATGTGCAACAAGAGAGGAAAGTGTGGGAAGGTGTGGCAACAGTGGGAATGTGGGAGGATGTGGCAACAAGTGAGGGAAAGTGTGGGAGGATGTGGCAACAAGTGGGGAAGTGTGGGAGGATGTGGCAACAAGTGAGGGAAGTGTGGGAGGATGTGGCAACAAGTGGGGGAAGTGTGGGAGGATGTGGCAACAAGTGGGGGAAGTGTGGGAGGATGTGGCAACAAGTGGGGGGAAGTGTGGGAGGATGTGGAACAAGTGGGGGAAGTGTGGAGGATGTGGCAACAAGTGGGGGAAGTGTGGGAGGATGTGGCAACAAGTGGGGGGAAGTGTGGGAGGATGTGGCAACAAGTGGGGGAAAGTGTGGGAGGATGTGGCAACAAGTGGGGAAGTGTGGGAGGATGTGGCAACAAGTGGGGGAAGTGTGGGAGGAGTGGCAACAAGTGGGGGAAGTGTGGGAGGATGTGGCAACAAGTGGGGGGAAGTGTGGGAGGATGTGGCAACAAGTGGGGGGAAGTGTGGGAGGATGTGGCAACAAGTGGGGGAAAGTGTGGGAGGATGTGGCAACAAGTGGGGGAAGTGTGGGAGGATGTGGCAACAAGTGGGGAAAGTGTGGGAGGATGTGGCAACAAGTGAGGGAAAGTGTGGGAGGATGTGGCAACAAGTGGGGGAAAGTGTGGGAGGATGTGGCAACAAGTGGGGGAAAGTGTCAACAAAGGGAGGATGAAGCGTAGAAAGAGTGAAAAACAGGGAAAGTAGAAAGAGTGAAAAACAGGGAAAGTAGAAAGAGTGAAAAACAGGGAAAGTAGAAAGAGTGAAAAACAGGGAAAGTAGAAAGAGTGAAAAACAGAGAAAGTAGAAAGATGAAAAACAGGGAAAGTAGAAAGAGTGAAAAACAGGGAAAGTAGAGAAAGGAAGAAAAAGTAGGGAAAACTAGTGAAAAAGATGGAGGAAGGGGGGGGGGGGGGGTTCAATAGTAAAAAGAAGGGAGAAGTTGTAAAAGGAGAATTAAAAGTTTTAAAAAGGAAGGAAAATAGTTTAGAGAGAGAGAGGAGAGGAGAGAGAGAGGAGAGAGAGGAGAGAGAGGAGAGAGAGAGAGAGTAACAGGAAGAAACACGCCATTGTCGTTGGCTCGCTTACCAAAACGACACGGCCAAAGGACCTTTGCGGTTATTGCCCCGTAGTATCGTAAATCTTTGGGTTCTCTAGACAGGAAAGTATGGGGATATCAAAGTATCAAGTTACTACAAGTCCAGATCCACTGTAATGGTTTTGGCAGAACGGTACCAACAGAAAAAAATCGGCGCTATTTGTTAGTAATGTTAGCTGTCATGGCTGCCTAGCAACCACAAAATTGGCGTCAATTTCTTTGTATTGATCCAATGAACACCTGTTTCAGTTCTGGGGGTCTCTAGCCAACCCACTAAGGTCTTTCGAGGGCTGTGTGTGTGTGTGTGTGTGTGTGTGTGTGTGTGTAGAAACCAAGTCAAGTCAAGTAAAAATGAGGGTTAAAGAATAAGTTTCAATTCTTTTTTTTTTCATCATGCCCTCACAAAGGGATTATAGTCAGAAAGAACAGAGAAACGAACGAACAAACAAAATCATGTATTGAAACATTATGAAGAATTTCCAACATTTGTATAGTAAGTAAAACATTCACACAATCATAATTCTATCAAAACTAGCGTACAGAATTGTAACAAACATTTTAATTAACATTACATAGCACATCAGATACGAGTGAGAGAGAGAGAGAGAAGGAGAGAGAGGGGAGAGGAGAGAGAGAGAGAGAAGAGGAGAGAGAGAGAGAGAGGGACGCGAAGAGGTTGCGCGCGTGCATGTATGCGCGCGCGCTCATACATTTTAGAGAAGCGAGTATTTAGAAGCTAGACGTAAACACACACACACACACACACACACACACAACACACACACACACACACACACACACACACATGGATGACCAGAAGAATGTGAGTGTGTGTGTGTGTTGTGTGTGTGTGTGTGTGTGTGTGTGTGTGTGTGTGTGTGTGTGTGTGTGTGTGAAGTCAAGTTAAGTCAAGTCAAAATTTTATTTCCAGGTGGAACATTGAATAAGCAGAGAAACTGCTTTTTTACATCAAGTCATCATAACAAAACATAGAAACTGGAATAACAAAATAATGAAAACGAAGAAATACACAGAGGGAAAATCAGCGGAAAACGGCGAGGGAGGTGGTGGGGTGAAATCTGAGGGGGGAGGAGGGGGGAGGAAATAGGAGGAGGGAGGGGGTTGGAGAGAGGCGTGGGGGTGGAGGGAGAGGGAGCACCAAAAAATCAATCTTATTATAGTTGTGTGTGTGTGTGTGTGTGTGTGTGTGTGTGTGTGTGTGTGTGTGTGTGTGTGTGTGTGTGCTCATATATTTTAGAGAAACGAGTATTTGGAATTTGAAAATAAAATGAGGCAGGGAAGAGTAAACAATAAACAATAAACAGGTAGGGTAACTCTTGCTCCCATAAGTAACTATGATTCAAGACTGGCACAGCCTTTTAAACTGGAGTAAAGTCCGACAAATACAAAGACCAACAATCTAATAATCTAATAATTTTCTTAATTTTATATTCCCATTTTCTGCATCTTCAAATATCCCCCCCCCCCCCCCCCCCCCCCACACCTTAAGTTCAGATCTTTGCCAAGTCATTACTGTGATGACGGAGGGGTTGTTGGCCTGCGCTTGTTTTTCCCCCACTATTAGATTGTTTGTCTTTGTATTTGTCTGACTTTATTCAAGTTTAAAAGGCTGTGCCAGTCTTGAATAAAAGTTACTCTGTGTTAGGTTTTCTTATGGGAGCAAGAGTTACCCTACTTGTTTATTGTTGTGTATTTGGAAGTGAGACGTAAACCCATGAAACACCGTACTACGCGCTGACTTGGGTGCAAAAGACTGACTCTCATGTAACCGTACCTACAGTCACATACGCATTTCTTCCAAAGCTCTACACGCAAGTGAACTGAATGCGTTCGAAAAGTTTCAGAACAATGACTGAGAGCAGAAAATGGAGCCAGATTTGAAAAGAGAGGGGTTAGTTACCGCCAAGGACACAGACAAACAAGAGTACAGGACTAGACACAATGCATTTCGACCTCTTGGGTCTTCTTCAGGCGAAAACACACACTATTTAGGACAGTGACAAGAAGAATATGTAGCCACTTGGCTGCGCTTCTCCTGTTTGTCTCCAAATTGAAAATGGCCGCCAGACGGAAACGAGGGGAGTATGGGACAGGAATAAGGGGTTGGGGGGGGGGGGGGGGGGAGGGAAAAAAAAAAAAAAAAAAGGGAGGGTGTGTGAAACGATGGTAAATAAGATAAAGTAAATGAATTAATTTTTTTAAGGAATTTTTTTTTATTTTATATATATATATATATATATATATATGTAATGTACAATGTAATACAGAAATACATAAAG
>CM065737.1:2266953-2269453 GCA_033310375.1 Conus canariensis
CCACCTGGTACAAACTGACCACCCGGCAATCAGTCAGGAAACGAAACGGACATTGAGGAGACCACAGAACTGTGTCAATGTCGGACGGTTCCTATGTCCGCCTTTAGACCGACCTGGAAGTACATCAGTCGTAAAGACAAAACCAGCATCCTGTACTTACGGCAACACAGGAGAACATTTTCAACACGCAGAATTTCACTGGTTTTCTTGTTTTCTTGGGGGAAATCAGTATATATGGGAAAAACATTTTTTTTATCTCTTACCAATATTGTAAGTACATACATGTCTGTGTTCCCCCCCCCCCCCCCACACACACACACACAATCTCTCTCTCTCTCTCTCTCTCTCTTCTCTCTCTCTCTCTCTTAACTCAGGACTTCATATTGACTGATACATTTTTTTTTGTTTTGCCAAGGGATGGAATAGTAAGAAAGAACTAGAAGAAGTACTTTCCATGTGTGCAGTTTAATGTGAACAGGAAAATCACGTCACATCAGTGTTTATGTCTCTAAAAAAGTGTTCCTGTTCTATGAGAATATAGCACTTCATGAATGTTACCGATTCATGATAAGAAATTTCTCAATGTTCGTGTCCAGTTGAGCTTAACGAATGTATTTTTTTGTTTGTCTTAACCTTTTCGGCACCACAAATCCTCTCCAAAGTTTAATGTGTTGTCCGTGTGCCATACTCCCTCTCTCAGCCCAAGTTTGGTTACACATAATTATTTTCTCCCGTGTGCGTGCGTGTTCTTGCCTACTCACTCACACTTACGCATTCACTCACGTGCGCACTCTTTCACACACACACACACACACACACACACACACACACACACACACACACACACACACACACACATGCGCCCACGCACACACATGCGCCCATGCCCACACATCACACACACGTGTACATCCACTACACACACACAGAGAAAAAATGGTAGGTGGGCACTCAAGGACTGACCAGCGCTTTGGGCTACTGCGTAGGTCAGACATCCGCCGAGTCGTAGCCACGAGACCCTCTTCTTCAATTGTCTCATCTTTGTTAATTCATTTATCCATCAGCTTCAAACCATGCGTGGTGTGGTCTCAAAACTTAGCGGATGTGGTGTAGCGTATATGGACTAGTCCGCACGCAGTGACGCCTCCTTGATGAAACTGAAACTGAAACTGAAACTTTTGTTTGTTCATGTCTGCAACTGCTGCGGTGACAGATTAGAAAAACGAACCATGCCTAAAATCACTGAACTTGATAGAATTAAGTTTTCCTTCTTTCAGAGTCCTGAGTTAAGAGGAGAGAGAGAGAGAGAGAGAGAGAGAGAGAGAGAGAGAGAGAGATTTTGTGTGTGTGTGGGGGGGAGGGGGGAGGGAACACAGACATGTATGTACACAAACTCGTCTGTGCCAAACAGAGACTCGTGTATTAAAAATGATACTGTTATTGTTTTTTCACCTCTTCGTCATTCTCGTTTCATTAATCTCTCTCTCTCTCTCTCTGTCTCTGTCTCTGTCACTCTCTCTCTGTCTCCCTGTCTCTGTCTCTCACTCTCTCTCTCTGTCTGTCTCTCTGTCTCTGTCTGTCTGTCTGTCTGTCTGTCTGTCTGTCTCTCTCTCTCTCTCTCTCTCTCTCTCTCTCTCTCTCTCTCTCTCTCCCCTCTCTCTCTCTCATAAGCTGGTTGATTACCATACCCGCCGTGTCCCGACATTCGGAACACAATCCGTCACGCTGTGTAAAGTTAGTGAAGAAGTGGACAGTTGACTGTCTAGTTGAACACAGATATACCCTTGTTCCTCACAACGCATCGCATGTGTCACGCAGTGGTTAATTCATTCTGCTATTAAAAGATGCAGTCACTTCATAGTTCACCTACCTTGCTATTCCTTCTTCCCTTAAACATTCCCTGCCACTTCAAATTACATCAGTACTAACTGACGTGTATGTTACAGTTAGAACACGTTGGCATTTTTAGTTCTAACTCTGTCGTTGTCTTGCTTTCATTATACATTATACATACAACTCCCTTGTCTCTGCCCTTTCCCCGAAGATGGAGTATAGCTGCCTTAATGGCGGGATGAAAAAACGGTCATACACACAAAACTCCACTCCCTTTGTTGAGCAGATGGGATTAATACCTGCCTGTCTATACAGGGAGTGTCCGCAGGAGTATCAGCCTGCGTACGCAGAAGAAGAAGTCTCTGCCCTGGCCATTCTGCAGCAGTCCACTGAGAACACCGTCATCCAGTGGATACCCTCACACTGCAACATCTATGGCAATGAGGAAGCCGACCGACTGGCAAAGGAAGGCGAACAGCAGCCCCAAGTGGAGTCGGAAGTCTCCTTTGAAGAAGCCAAAAGCATTATCAAGGAGAAGCAGAAAAGCAGATGGCTTGAGCAGCTTTAGATTTCAACAACAAGGATGCGTACTACCTGCTGCCCAGACCAGACCAAGTGAGCTTTTGTGAGACTGAGGACAGGGCACTCCAGACTCAAACACCTGACG
>CM065737.1:2276953-2284453 GCA_033310375.1 Conus canariensis
GGGAGACAATCTCCAATGGGGAGGAAACTCACTAACATGTAACTCCTGGTCAGATACCAATATTTCGAAACCTGATTGTTTCTCCTCAGTGACCGCGGAAAGTGGTAACTTGACTCCTCTGCCTTTTCGTTTTAAGAGGAATGCTATCCCAGAAAAAGGCTGGTGTGCAATATCGTAGTCTATTTGTTGAGTTTTCAAAAATCTCATTCTTCTTAAGAAGCATTTATTATTCCCCATTTGAGCACATACTGTTAGTTAGGCAGAATTATCTACCACTGCAGATATGAATGCTTATCTCCCCCTATTTCTTCAATCTAAGACATAAGAACAAGCTTTGTGTATAATTGAATATATATATATTATATATATATATACAATAAACTAAAAAAATTCCAAGGATAAATACCGCACCATTCCAGCAACTTACAGAGCAGCTTGGTGTTGCAATGACTGCAAGATATATTCAATGATAAACAAAGCTTGCTCTTATGTCTTAGATTGAAGAAATACGGGGAGATAAGCATTCATATCTGCAGTGGTAGATAATTCTGCCTAACTAACAGTATGTGCTTGAGTGGGTGAATGGGGAAAAAATGAAATAAATGCTTCTCAAAATGAGCCTTCAGCAAACTTATAGTCTCCAAGGAGGAGACATTCTCCAAATGGGGAGAAAACTCACTAGTATATAGCTCCTGGTCAGATACCGATATTTCGAAACCTGATTGTTTCTTCTCAGTGACCGCGTAAAGTGGTAATTTGACTTCTCTGCCTTTTCGGTTTTAACAAGAATGCTATCCTAGAAAAGTCTGGTGTGCAATACCGTAGTACGTTTGTTGAGTTTTCAAAAAACCAACCAAAGGTGCCACCTAAGAAGCAAAAGAAAATCATGAAAGAGCAAAACAAGCTACATTTTCTTATGAAAAGTAGAAAAGATAAAAAGATAACCTCTTAAGACAAGTGCTGAGGGCCAGTTCTTGGAATGAATCCGCAAGGGACTAAATTACAATAAACTAAAAAAATTCCAAGGATAAATACCGCACCATTCCAGCAACTTACAGAGCAGCTTGGTGTTGCAATGACTGCAAGATATATTCAATGATAAACAAAGCATGCTCTTATGTCTTAGATTGAAGAAATAAGATAGATAGATAGATATAGATAGATAGATGATAGATAGATAGATAGATAGATAGATAGATAGATAGATAGATAGATAGATAGATAGATAGATAGATAGATAGATAGATAGATAGATAGTAGATAGAAGTAGATAATAAAAGGAAATCTAAATTAAAATTATCTACAAATTTGTGTCTAGCGCTTGGCTATCGTCAGGATGGAGTTTGGGTTGCCCACCGCCGGTGTTATATAGCGTGTGGGGCCCGGTTGCAGCTGTTTTTACGTGCGTGTTGGTTGCACGTCTTTTTGGGGGGTTTTCAGGTTGTTGTATGGGGTGTGTTCACTAACAACGATTTCCATTTATGCCTGCAGTTATTTACTATTTCTGTTTTAGTATTAAGAGTTGCTAAGTGTGGTTTACATAGTATTAGCCATTTTTCAGTTAGGCATAGGCTGCATCTTTTTGAAATATTGCTGTATGGTGATGCCCTTTTTATGATTTTCCAGGATATGTTATAGTTTATTTTTGCGTCTTTAAGTTTCCAAATGTCTTTGCTCAAATCAGTTTGGTTTTTGTATTTTACTTTGTTGAATGACTGTTTGTGGTTTGCACTCTGGTTTTGAAGTGGTTTTCAGTGATCCCTATGTATGCTTCTTTTCCATTTTCTGATGTCACGGTAGCCTGGTATACAATATTGTTGTGAAGACATTTATTGCTTAGTGGACACTGCTCTTTTTTGGTGCAATTGCAAGATTTCCTTTCTTCACCCTTCTTTGCTGTGTTGGTTTTCATTTTGTTGGATGCATCAATTAGATTTTTGAGGTTGGGCATACATGAGCACGATAGTTTGACAGTGTTTTTGTTAAATATTTTGGACAGTTTTGTGTTCTTTTGGAAATGAAGTTGTTAAGATTTTGAAGAATTCTCTCCCTATGTTTGTTTTGAGTTTCCCGTCGTATGGGGGGTTGTACCATATGATTTTTCTTTTTCTATTTTTCTTGCTTTTATTTATGTTGTTATCTGGGTTGTATTGTAGTTTGTAATTGTATCCACTTCTTTGTAGTGCCTCCTGCTGTCTACTGCTGCATTGTTGAACACTCTCTCACTGCATGACAGATTTGATAGTCTCTTGTTTATGCCGTGGGGTATGGTCTTTAATACAGATGGTGGATGGTTACTTTTGATGTGTACATAAAGAGGTGTGTCGTTGGGTCAATAATCACATATATAAACCATACAAGAAAAAGAGCTTGCACACCGCATGGAGTTAAGCGATAGGGTAGAGGCAACAGCAACAAAAGAAGCCTTCTAACACTTAAAGACCACAAGCCTAACTTCCAAAACAACCCAACATGTAGACTAATAAACCCATCTAAATCCGAACTGGGCAAAATAAGCAAGAGAATTTTGGAAAAAAGCTATAGAAGATGTAAAATCAAACACCGAATACAACCTTTGGAAAAACAGCTATGAAGTCATACAATGGTTTAAGAAACTCAACAAACAGAGAAATACAATGTTCATTACATTTGACATAGTTGACTTCTATCCATCCATAGATGAAGAACTACTCAACAAAGCTTTGAAATTTGCCAATAGATACAGAAAAATAACAGAGTCAGAAATGGAGATTATTTTCCACACCAAGAAAACCTTACCCCATAGCAGAAATGAAACTTGGATTAAAAAAACGAGCAAAAACTCCACATTTGATGTAACCATGGGATCGTATGATGGTGCCGAAACATGTGAAGTAGTCGTACTATTCATGCTATCCAACATCCAAAAACAACTTGGAAAACAGGTCGGTTTATACAGAGATGACGGCCTCGCTGCATTAAACAATAATCCAAGAACCATTGAAAACAAGAAAAAAGAATTATGTAAAATCTTTAAAAACCACAACTTAAAAATCACAATAGAAGCAAACAAAAAAGTAGTGAATTACCTAGACATAACATTAGACCTCAATGACCATGTATACAAACCATACAAAAAACCCAATGACATACCAATCTACGTAAACACCAAAAGCAACCACCCACCATCTATACTAAAAACAATACCCAATGGTATAAACAAGAGACTATCCAACCTGTCATGCAATGAAAACGCATTCAATGATGTAGCAACAGAATATCAAGAAGCATTGCAAAAAAGTGGTTACAATTTCAAACTACAATACAGTCCAGACAATAACACGAACAGAAATAAGAAAAATAGGAAAAGAAAGATCATATGGTGCAACCCACCATACGATGGACAAGTAAAAACAAATGTAGGAAAAGAATTCTTTAAAATCTTGGCAACATCATTTCCAAACGAACACAAACTGTCCAAAATATTCAACAAAAACACTATTAAACTATCATACTCATGTATGCCTAACCTCAAAAACATAATGGATTCATCTAACAAAAAGAAAAGCAACACAAAAGAGAAGGGTGCTGAAAGGACATCTTGCAACTGCACTAAAAAAGAACAATGCCCCCTAAGCAACAAATGTCTTCACAGCAACATTGTATACTAAGCTACGGTAACATCAGAAAATGAAAAAGAAACATATATAGGGATTACTGAAAACACTTTCAAAACCAGATACGCAAACCACAAACAGTCATTCAAAAATGAAAAATACAAAAATCAAACAGAGCTGAGTAAATACATTTGGAGACTCAAAGATAAAAAAATAGACTACAACATATCATGGAAAATAATTAAAAGAGCAACACCATACAACAATATTTCAAAAAGATGCAATCTATGCTCCACAGAAAAATGGTTGATATTATGTAAACCACACTTAGCAACTCTGAACACAAAAGTAGAAATTGTAAACAATTGCAGGCACAAGTGGAAATCTTTGCTAGCACATTCCATCTGAACAGGCCCCAATAAGAACCACAGGCCGCACGTGCAGCAAATGAGATCTGCCTGCACACACAGAGTTGAAATCAAGTCCCGCACGCCATAAAAGATCGTTGGCGTGCCCCAGAAAAGATATCCTGATGATAGCAAGGCTTGAAACAAGCTTGTAGATTTTTATACTTCATTTAAAAAAAAATTTAACAAATATATATATATATATATATATATATATATATATTGTGTGTGTGTGTGTGTGTGTGTGTGTGTGTGTGTGTGTGTGTGTGTGTGTAAGAAAGATCTTATTCTGGATTCTGAATTCTGGATTCGTAAACTACAAACAAAGCATCCACGATCCCTGGACACACATGACTAATTATTAGTTACGCGTACTGAGTTCCTTTGCATTTAATAGTGACTCAGTTGTTCCCTCTGGTACAACTAACATAATGAAAACCGAGAGAGAGAGAGAGAGAGAGAGAGAGAGAGAGACAGAGAGAGACAGAGGGAGGCTTAAGTGTACTGGTGGGGGTGAAGAGTGACAAAATAATAACAACAGGATGGTGTGTAACACTTTGCATCACTTTGTGATGACATTACTGTCATCACGCAAGTTTTCTT
Source organism: Conus canariensis (assembly GCA_033310375.1). NCBI lineage: Eukaryota > Metazoa > Mollusca > Gastropoda > Neogastropoda > Conidae > Conus > Conus canariensis. Next base: position 2,281,560 of record CM065737.1, read on the forward strand.
TTAACCTCGACCTAATGATGTCACTCTCCACCCCACGAGCCAGTCAGGGGGACTGATTGAATGATGTCACTAAATTTTTGACGTGTTTACACAGTCTGTCGTCCTTGGAAGAGAGCAGCGGCTCGAAATATTGGACTTAAATTATTTGTTTACATTGCTTGTCTGCCTTTCTCTCTCTCTCTCTCTCTCTCTCTCTCTCTCTCTCTCTCTCTCTCTCTCTCTCTCTCTCTCTCTCCAAACAAGCTTTCTGAACCGGATTGTATTGAAACTTTGTTATGATTCAAGAGTTTGATGGAATTGGGAACAAAACTGTTTTGGGTTCTATTGATTTTAATTTTGGAATTTGGAATCTTCGTCCAGAGGGTAGAACATTGTAGTTTTTTGAAAGAACATGAGAACTGTCGGCAGCTATGTTCACAGCTTTTTGTGTGACTCGACATCTATACAATTTATCTAGCTGTTGAGTTTTGCCAATGATCTTTCCACATGTATTCACCACTCTGTTTAAAACGTTTTTGTTTTTCACGCTGAGACTTCCAAACCAACATAAAAAGCCAAAGGACAACACTGATTCTCTACAAGAAAACAATAAAACATATCTAAAATGTCCCCTTTGACAGCGAGAGACCGAAGTTTCTGAAGACAGTATATTCTAGATTGGCATTTTTTAAAGATACATTGAGTATTTAAAATAATTTTTTTTTAAAAAGGACCTCCCCGTGGTTTCCAGTTGGCTCTGATGATGATGCAGATGTGACGTTAGCTCCATTGTGAGCGCGCGCAACTTTGCTGCCTCATTAGCATAATGAGGTAAATATGAAGACGGCGATAACTACGATAATACAGATGATGTTGATGACGATGACTACGTCGAGGACAGTGACAGTGCCGTTGACGACGACTTTGACGACGACGACGATAATTACAACAACGACAGTAACGAAGATGTTAGGAGGATGACAGTGACTAAGACTATGACGACGACGATGACGACGACGACGACGACGGCTAGGATGATGACGACGACGATGACAACGACGATAATGATGACGACGACAACGACGAAGACGACGATGAAATGATAACGGCGACGACGACAACGACAACGACGACGACTACGACAAAGATGATGATGATGATAATTATGATGATAATGATGATGATGATGATGATGATGATGATGATGATGACCATGATGATGATGATGATGATGATGATAATGGTCATGATGATGATGATGATGATGATGATGATGATGATGATGGTCGCAATGGTCATGATGATGATGATGATGATGATGATGATGATGATGATGGTGATGATGATGCAGGATGCTCGCTGTGCCTACGGCACGGCCCTGATGGTTGTGTATTGGCTGACGGAGGCCCTGCCTTGGCCAATGACAGCATTGTTGCCTCTGCTGGTCTTCCCCTTGCTGGGGGTGTCTGCCGTGTCCAATGTCAGCCGGCACTACATGAAGGTCACCTGCCGTTTCTCTCTGTCTGTCTGTCTGTTCTGTCCTGTCTGTCTGTCTGTCTGTTCTGTCTGTCTACCTGTCTGTCTGTCTGTCTATCTGTCTGTATATGAGTCTGTCTATCTGTCTGTCTATCTGTCTGTCTATCTGTCTGTCTGGCATGCTGCTTTAATACTCTACATCCCAAACCAACAGGAAAATAGGTCACAGCAATCAGTTATTCAGTCTTAGAAGATGGTGACATTTGTTATTATTATTATTGTTGTTGTTGTTGTTGTTGTCGTCATTGTTGTTGTTGCTGTTGAAATTAGACCATGAACAACAGTACTGTCTTTTGTTCTTCGTGACCTTTTTCTCCTCCTCCTCCTCCTTTCCTTTCTCCCCTCTTTGTATTTCTCCCCCCCCCCTCCTCCTCCTCCTCCTCCTCCTTCCTCTTCTATTCCTCCTCCTCCTTCTTCTATTCCTCCTCCTCCTCCTCCTTCTATTCCTCCTCCTCCTCCTTCTTCTATTCCTCCTCTTCTTCCTCCTCCTTCTTCATCATCATCATCATCATCATCATCATCATCATCATCATCATCATTGCCAGATGATGTTTCTTGAACTTTTGACTCTGTTGACTCGATGATTTATAAATAATTGAGAGAATGAGCGAGCATTATTCTGAAATGAATTAGAGAACTGACATTTAACGTGGACGTGTATGTATACAAGCTGGACATTCTCTTGTTTGGGGGCCGTGGCAATGGTCATTCCATGCTGACTCTGTGAATCATCTAGTGTAAGTAAAGACTTCGAACTGATGTTACCAGAGCCAACTTTTTATCCCTACATGTCTAGTCTGTCTCTGTCTTACTTGATATGCATGCACGTTTGGATCCCCTGGTGGCTTTGTCAGTGTTCCGTCCTCTCTCTCTCTCTCTCTCTCTCTCTCTCTCTCTCTCTCTCTCTCTCTCTCTCTCTCTCTCTCTCTCCATGGTATGGTGATGATTGAAGCCAGTGGTGTCCCTTCAGGACAGCTCCCTGATGGTGATGGGCTTTCTGACACTAGCAGTGGCCATGGAGCACAGTGGCCTGGACCGGCGCCTGGCCCTGGCCATACTGAGAAGAACAGGACTAGCCCCCACATGGTCTGTCTCCCTCCCTTCCTCTCTCTGTCTCTGTCTGTCTGTCTGTCTGTCTGTCTGTCTGTCTGTCTCTCTCTCTCTCTCTCTCTGCTTCCTCTCTCTCTCTCTATTTCTCTCCCTCCCTCCCCTCCCTCCCCCCCCCCCCCCTCTCTCTCTCTTCTCTCTCTCTCTCTCTCTCTCTCTCTCTCTCTCTCTCTCTCTCTCTCTCTCTGCGACTATGTGGTCTGCTAACACTTTCAACAATCATTTCCTTCAGGTAACTGAATCAGTACAAACGGCTGCCAGTGTCACATTCT
>CM065737.1:2289453-2306953 GCA_033310375.1 Conus canariensis
CAGGACTATCTGGTGAGGAGTATGCTCATTATTCTCGAGCTCTACATGTTATGGTAGCAGATGCCCCGAAGACAATGTGCTTAACAAATATGGAATATTCCATTTGAATATGTGCACAGCGTTAGAATTATGTATCATGAACGGTGTGCGTAATGGCGACCGCTAAGGTCGTTTCACATACAAATCTGATACAGGGCATAGTGTCAATGATTATCTCTTTATGTCCATTGACATGTATCTATTCGTATAATCATCAACGCATTTGTGTGTAACAGATCACATTGGGTCCGACCATCTTCTTTTGAAAATGCACTTTCGCTTTTCACAAATTGTTGGTCCAGTTGTGATGAAATGTAAGGAAGCTCAATATATTGTGAAGTTCAAATGGAATAATCACAATGCAAACATTTTTCGTCGTCTTATGAACCGCGATGATATTCTGCAAGTAATCAAAACAGCTATTCGTTTTATCTATGAGGATATTAATTAATGTAGCTTTATGTATGTTTAGTAGTTGTATAATAAAGAAAGCAGAATGTATGAAGAAGAAAATAAGAATAAACTCAGGTTAGAGGAAGGATTCATGGTCTGATCGAGAATGGAAAGTGACCAAAACAAACACGAGGAAACTTTTAAGAGTGTTTTACAAAAACCCTTTTTAGTACAGATCGCATCAAAACTGTAAGGCTCGACGGGAACACAAAAAGATGTTGCAGAGAAAGCAAAAAGTTCACAATAAATGGTTACGTAATGATTCAGTTAACTCAGTTCATGACCAGAAGGAATTTTGGCAAAACATCCATAACATTTCTATAAAGACATTTCACATACACAATAGCATTTCTACTGAAGAGTGGTAACAGCAATTCAAAAATCTGTTGGAAAACGATGTTTGCAGTGAAGCAGAAACAGAAAAAAGTAATGAAATAAGCTGCTTAGATAAGCTTGTTTCAAAGGTGATTCTATTTGTGATGAAAAATTTCCAAACGGTAAATCTGCTCGTCCTGATGGTTTGATTATTGAGCTATTTAAAAATGACTGCGGCATCGTGATTGATTTATTTCTTAAATTATTCAATGCTCTTTTTTATACAGGACAATATTCAGAAAGCTGGACTGAATCAATCAAAATTCCATTATTTAAGGAAGGTGTCATGAATGATCCTGGCGATTACAGAGGGATCACACTGTCTGATATAAGCAGCAACTTTTATTGCTCAATTATCAACAACAGATTACAAAAATGGATCGATCAAAATAACATAACTGGTAAATATCTAGCCGGCTTCAAAAGGTATCATTCCACGGGATTACATGGCTCTCGCTGAAAAGCAGTTTTCATAAAATCGTCAGTAACATGCAGTTTTTATTGATTTTGAGAAAACATTCGACTCTGTTTCTAGAACATTGCTCTGGCTAATAGTGAAAAAGAACGGTATTAACGGCAAATATCATCAATGTGTAAAAAGTTTGTACAGTGATGTTAAAGCAAGAATTAGATCGCAGGGGTTCTTTACTTCCTATATTTTATGTACATAGGATGTAAAACAAGGGGATGTTCGTAGTCCTGTTCTTTTCTTATTGTTTATAAATGAACTAGTTTTAGAAATTACGGAGAGTGGAAAACACGGTAAAATACTTTCTCTTGTGTGTGTGTGGGGAGGGGGGGGGGGTGGAAGCAGAGACGGCTGGAGTCGGAAGAGAGATGGAGGAAGAGCTCCAGTGTCCTGTATTCTGACCGTGGCCCCTTGTCTTGTGCTCCATGTAGCTCACCAAGTGGTTCAAAGGGCACTGTCCACACGCCCCGCAGTCACTGGTGGTCAATGGAGGTCCATCCTGTCCCCTCACCGTCACCCCAAGCGGTATGGTCTCTTCGTTCTTCTGAGACACTGTAATTTTACAGAATAGCCAACATGGATTTCACACGCATCCTGGGACAACCAACGATAAAATGTAATAAACAAATCGGTCACCGTCATGGATAAAACAGCTAGAATCTAAACGAACGGAAGTAAATATCTCTTCAAGCGTACAGATAGCAGTGTATAATGCATGCAACATAGTAAGCATGATATCCATGAGCATCAGGGTGGTCAGTAATGCAATGTAAACTACCACTTGAACAACTGGGAACAGTGTAGAGTGTACAACATTTTTTGCTGAATTGCATGGATTTATAACAGAAGCTGAGAAGACAATTCAACAAAGAACTACTTAAAAAAACGGCAAAGATCAGTCACTGAACACATCCTCAGTTGTCGTTTCGGAACAAATTAGATAAGTTATGGCAGAATAGTTCAAGGAATCAAACTCAAATGAAAACCATCACCTATTTCATTCTTTCTTCTCTTTTCAGTCCATACCTTGGTCTTTTTCCTGTCAAGCTTGTGTTTAAAACACCCAGCATTTCAATAATGCCAGTATCAATATTCCAGATGATGTGTAACAGATTTTGATCCTCGCAAAGTCAGAGTTGTAATGAGGGAGGAACAGTTCAACTGCACTTGTTTTCTTCCGCTGCTTATTTGTTTGGTATCCATTTTTTATGTTAATAGTTTGTGGAGTAAGGACCTGGTAGTTTAGCGGGGCAGCGTGAGGCTTTGATCCCAGTGCTACCGAGCAGTTTTAATGCATCGTGGATAGTTCCAGATCGGTAGGGCTCACAGATGAGTTTTGATCTACTTATCTTACAGAATTTTTCTCCGTGATATTCATTGACCAGTTGACGTAATTACTCACATCAGAACCAAGCGATTCCAGGAAGGTTCCACGAGGGTACAGACATTGTTTATCAACAATTTATTCCATGCGTCTTTGAGGAGCTATAATCGTTTCAGATCGGTAGGGCTTATAGTTGAGTTTTGCTTCTCCATTTTTATATAGAGATTTTCTCCGTGATGTTCATTGACCAGTGGACGTAACTACTCACATCAGAACCTTGCAATTCCACAAAGCTTCCACGAGAGGTACAGACATTGTTTCTCAAGAAAACTGTTTTCCACGATTTTGGAGGAGCTATAATACATCATGGTCTTGAAGGTTTCTGGATTATTTCCATGCATTTTAATAGTCTGTGCCACGCCAGACCACCATTCTGGAACTTTTGATTTCATTAACTATTAATGGCTCTCGTCGGGATTTAAGAAAAGAGAGAGAGAGAGAGAGAGAGAGAGAGAGAGAGAGAGAGAGAGACGGGCATGAACTTTGCGTAAACTAAGTGACACGTCTCCGTTTCGGGACCTCCGTCACTGTCATGTAACAATTGTAGCAGTGAAACCACCTGCAGGTAAAAGCCCTTCGCCTTGTGACCAGACTCGCCCCTTGCATTGTCTGGATCTAATCCAAGGACAGAATCGAGTCTTGTCCTTCACTTCTGTCAGCCTTCCCGCATTCACTGAACCTTCTTCAGAGAACAGGGGTTTGATTCCGATTGTCAACACCGACCAGTTTCCTTTTCCCACCTGCTGCAGTTGATTTCTAAATCATTGAGGAAAATCTCTTGAGTAGTTGCTAAACTGTTGCCTTGTATCTAAATACATCTATGCTGTGGTCAATTTTCAATCCATTTTTCGAAGGCGTACATGATAATAAATAACATTCAAGGAAGTATTTATGTTCAAGGCAGTATTTATGATGTTCTACAATACACAACAACACAATACAAAAGAAAGAATCAACATCTTTTTGTTTCATTGTGGCCTCCCCACCACAGCTGTCGCACGTGCGTCATTTCGAATGTAGTTCAATATGTGAGTAGAAGGTTAGCATTGCTATAGTGACGGAGTTGATGTTTTTAGCCGTCTGAATGATGATCTAGAAGGATGAAAGCGGAGATGGAAAATTGAAATATGTCTACACACTTAGTGTGCTTCTTTTAAGTGTATTTAATTTGATGTGTGTGTGTGTGTGTGTGTGTGTGTGTGTGTGTGTGTTGTGTGTGTGTGTGTGTGTGTGTGGTGGAGTGTGAGCGCGCGCGCGCGCGCGCGCGTGTGTATGTGAAAACATGTCATCCTGACAGTGGCAGTAAACCAGAGGCCGACGACGAGATGACAAAAATAATGACGGGGGAGGACTGCTTAGACACCAAGCTGTCCCACGCCACTTCACGAGCCACCCACCGGCGACTTTGCAAAGGGCTGTCACTCTGTGTGGCCGTGGCTGTCAACATCGGATGCATCGGCACGTTGTCAAGCGCATCGCCTAATCTCGTCACTCACGATCAAGCCCAAAAGTGAGTATAACAAAAAAATAAAGTAAAATTTAAAAAAAAAAACAAAAAACGCCGCTAGCCAATTGAAGTCGGATACTCAGGCGGCGTTAAGAATTTCATATCATTGATGTGGACGAGGGTTCGGGCAGCGTCTCTCGCGGAGTGCCGACACGTGGTCTGTCTCTGCCGACCACTTCTGCACAGACCTGACCTTAGAGGTCAATTTCGCTGGATGTTTTCAGCTTGCTTCAGTGCAGAACTCTACATTGCTGAACTCTGCAGTGTGTGTTTTGATTCTGTTCCGAACTCGCGGTCACCGTTCCTTGTTCCGATGGCTGTTTTCGACCTTAAATCCTGTCTTGTTTTTAAAAACATTCCTGGTGTCACCAACGATCAGCAGATCGTTCAAGAGGTGTGCATGTCCACAGAAAGAACGTTGAGCTTGGGGTGCACTCTTTCGTTGCAAGAAATGAGAAGGCTGTGGCGTACCAGAGAGGCAAGAAGAACTACTGGTGAGGGTTTGCGACTAAAGAGCACGTCTTTGCAGGTGGATAGCACCAATACTTACATACTACCAGTAGACATAGTTGACAAAAAACAACGACCAAACTGTGGATTAAATACAACCATCTCTGATGCTAAGTCAGAGAGATCCTGCAGGCATTTTCAAAAGTGGGATATGAACTAAGGTTAGATATTTACATGGAGAAGACGAAATATGCTGGCAACAAACTCACCAGATATTTAAAAGGCCAGAGATTTGGTTTTATGACCCCCCCCCCCCCCCCCCCTCCCCGTTCCACATGATAAAACCCACAAAATCAGAATATTTACCGCAAGACCGTACCACACTGACCACAAAATCTGCAAAAAGACGTGTGTTCCAATTGTTTACAGCCCGACCACCACGTGTTAAAGCCCTAATGCTATTGTTTGCAGAGAAAGCACACAATCAGGGTATAAGTGGGTGACTGTAGCAAAGCGATTAAAACAAACAAACATTATTCCATTTACCCTAATCAGTGCAAATTATCCTCCAAATCCGGTTATGATAAGTCCGTTAGAGGTGATGGCCAAAGTCGTGCAGTCACTCTTCAGTTTTTTCTTCTCTGTATTGCTCTCACCGTTATAAATCCAAAACATCCAAACGTGGCCGATCTAAAGAACGATACAAGCCCACAGACAGGTCGGAGAAACAGCCAAGATGGGAGCCTCGAGTTTCCTTGGTCCGTAGAGACGGTGGGCGTTCCTGATTCGGAATTGTGAGTGCCGTCCCTTGGGAATAGTGAGCGTGTTCTCCTTCAGGTTTCACAGGATGATGACTTAGCGATGGCTCTACCAACTTTGGGAAAGTTGATGTGAATGCACTATGTCACTCTAAGATTAACTTATCTTTTTTGCGGGGCTGGTATAGGTAGTATGTTTATCATTGATACTTACCTTCCATGTATGTTTAGTATGGATAACGTGTTTTACTTATAGAATACAACAGGATTTAAAAACCAAAGAAAATCACTTTTGGGTGCTTAAAACTAAATGAAGCACAGCATCATCGTGTACAAGAATCCCATATTATTGAAGAGTGAAATTAACTTGCGTGGAAAGAATTGGGTGGTAAGATTTTATATAACGACGATTCAAACAAGAGCGGAGGTCGGGGTTACATAAAAAAAAATTCAAGATGCTAAAGTGTTATGTGGTTGGAATGTTCATATTTGTGTCTATTAAAAAGCATGATAATAATGTGCAAGTATATGCGCAAAGGATGAAAAGATAATGTAGCTTTTTTTTCCGAAATTCACTCGAAATACTTTCCGAATTCAGTGATGGTGATCTTGTTCTTTGGTGATTCCAATGTGTACTTAACGATGACCTTGATCTTGTATCCAGTCGTCCTCCTTATAATGTGAGGTTAACTCTTTTGGGCAGACTCTCACCTCGTTACGTTTCACGGACGCTTGGAGAATCTAGCACTGACCTGATGGAGATTTTACTTGACATAGATATAATCCCTTTATAGATACAATACATGATATAATCTCCTCATAACACGCCATTAGACTGTTGTCTTGTTTCTTTTCGGGGATGCGACCTTGTTGTAAGGAAATCTAACGTCTGACTTTTTTGAATGAACCGAGAAAGAAACAAACATATATCAATGTATGCCTTTGACGAGTTGTATACGTTGATAAATGTTTTGTTTGGGGTTGTTGTTGATGGTTTTTTTTTTTTTTTTTTTTTTTTTTTTTGTAGGGGAATAGGTTGAGCGGATAAAACATTGAAATTAGTTGAGCTCAGTCCAGATCCAAACTTTTTCCTTCCTTACGCAGCATAAGAGAGAGAGAGAGGAGAGAGAGAGAAAATGGTCGGTGGGGAGGGGGGGGGAGACGGGCAGCTACAGACAGACAGACAGATAGAAAACCGATAGACGAAGACAGGGATTCGACATCTGTATTGACATTTGGCACCCTGGCCAATGATGGGGTGCGTAAACAGATCAGTCATGAGGAAATACTCTGAAGCACACACTATAACAACATTCAAAGTAATAACAATAACAGTAACGATACTACTACTTCTACTAAAAAGATGATGATAGTAATGAGAAGAAGAAAAAGAAGAAGAATGATGTACACACGAAACACAGACACTTTTACGTCGGTGGGACTCACTTTAGTGCGTCAAAGAACCGTGATCAGACTTATATACTGCTAGCAACGTTTCCAGAGGTGCAACTGATTTAGAGCATCGCTTGTTTCAAAGCTGTTGCTTGGTCAGATATGTCGAACGATGAAATACTCGTGGTGGAAAATGTTACGTTCGAACTTCTTAACCGCTTTGGTAACTCCGAAATCTGGTCTTCACACTTAATTATCAGTGATCTCCACATCTTCCTGTTCTTGGCCTTCTATTTCACATCCAGTAGGGTGTGCAACCTTGGAACAAAACGATCAGAAACACTGCTTACCATGGGAAACTTTTGAAGCGCACTCTTTATAACATTTAAATTTCGTATCATATTTTTTATTTAATTATTCATTTACGCGCATAATCAAGCAGTGGGGGATAACACGTGCAGGCTAAAAATTTTCCGTCCTAGTCTTGGCAGTGATTGAAAAAGAAAAACAGAAGTTGAAAATGGGGACACGAAATAAAGAAATATACATATGAAAAGCCTTTACTAGCTGCACGACAGAACCAGCGTTATCACTCTCTAATGCTGATCTGTTGCTATTGCCTGCTCCTAGGCCTTACGTCCGCTGGACTCATCAAGAAGACGCGGCTGATCGTGGCTGTGCTGTTGGCGTCAAATAGAGACACACCACAGTCCACAACTCTGTGGTGTCTCACCACCAAGGGTTCAAAAAAGAATGCAACAGCACCCTCAAAGAAGCCAGCGGAGGGTAGTAAAGAAACGAAACGAAAGTGTGGAGAGGAAAAATGTTGCTGAAAAACTAAAACCATTATGCAAACAGTTTAAAGTGTAGGGGACAATCCTTAGCCTTCAATGCTTGAGGATCTATTCAAGGATGCAAGGGAGATCAAAAGATATGGAACAGTCTGAGTGGTCAGCTCTGCTGTTCAATAACCCAAGCATTGTCAGCAGCTAAGAATTGTGCAGAACAACCTTTACTTGGATCTCCTAAGAAATGCAATCTCCCACTGATTGACCAAACATATAATGCCAAACAATTAAGTAGTGGGGGAAAACATGTGCAGGCTAACAATTCTTCCACCATTGTAATGACTTCGCAAAGATTCAAAAAAAAAAAAAAAAAAACGGGGGGGGGGGGGGGGGGGGGGGGTTGGAGATGAAGAAAATTGGAACATGAAATCAAGAAATATATTATAAATATGAAAACCCTTCACTAGCTGCATGACGGAGCCATCGTAATCCCTCTTTGTACATATATTTATGTATTTATATTGATTGAGTTCATTCTTTATTCTTTTATTCTCTCTAATGCCTGATATCATGCGAGGTGTAGTCACATGACCACCAGCCGCGTTGTTTATTGGCTCATGATGTCAGTATCCGGAAAGATCTTCGGCTAATCAGAGCAAGTCGTAAATTAAGGACCTGACTGAAATGACTTCAAATCTACAAAGGATACACAGATACATTAACGCACACATTCACACATAGTTAAGTCTCATGCTGCTTTGTTTCATTGTTGGACAGACTGCTCCACAACCTTGGTCTGGAATCCGGGGTGACGTTCACAAACTGGCTGGTCTTCGCTCTGCCAGTCTCCGTCATCTGTCTGCTGCTGGCCTGGCTTTGGCTCTCCCTGTTCTTTTTTGGACCCAAGTCAGTATCAATCCTTGCCATTCATTCATTCATCAAAATTAATTATGAACTACTGAACCTTCAAATGATCGTCACAAACTCTATAAAGTACGGAGTTTCGAATTATTTCTTTTTTCAGGGAGGACATGAACAAGCATACCCTCCACGCCCCCCCCCTCCCCCCCCCCCCCCCCCCAAAAAAAAAAAAAAAAAAGAAAATAAGAAGAAGAAAAGAAAATGAGTCAGTGATAGAGGAAAATGTAGGTAAACAAATCATCAGCCACTCTGAAAAGACGTGACGTCAGTTTCGAAAGGAAGTGAGTGGGAGAAAGGGGAACGGAAGAAACAGAAACGGAATGACAAAGGAGCCATGAAAGTCTGATTATATCACATCCTTCAGAGACAGCAATGGGAGATTGTGAGTGATGTATTGTACCTTCACTGAGGACAATGGGAGATTGTGAGTGATGTATTGTACAAACCTTCACTGAGGGCAATGGGAGATTGTGAGTGATGTATTGTACAAACCTTCACTGAGGGCAATGGGAGATTGTGAGTGATGTATTGTACCTTCACTGAGGGCAATGGGAGATTGTGAGTGATGTATTGTACCTTCACTGAGGGCAATGGGAGATTGTGAGTGATGTATTGTACCTTCACTGAGGGCAATGGGAGATTGTGAGTGATGTATTGTACCTTCACTGAGGGCAATGGGAGATTGTGAGTGATGTATTGTACCTTCACTGAGGGCAATGGGAGATTGTGAGTGATGTATTGTACCTTCACTGAGGGCAATGGGAGATTGTGAGTGATGTGTTGTACCTTCACTGAGGGCAATGGGAAATTGTGAGTGATGTATTGTACCTTCATAGACAGCAATGGGAAATTGTGAGTGATGTATTGTACCTTCACTGAGGGCAATGGGAGATTGTGAGTGATGTATTGTACCTTCACTGAGGGCAATGGGAGATTGTGAGTGATGTATTGTACCTTCACTGAGGGCAATGGGAGATTGTGAGTGATGTATTGTACCTTCATAGACAGCAATGGGAAATTGTGAGTGATGTATTGTACCTTCACTGAGGGCAATGGGAGATTGTGAGTGATGTATTGTACCTTCACTGAGGGCAATGGGAGATTGTGAGTGATGTATTGTACCTTCGCTGAGGGCAATGGAAAATTGTGAGTGATGTATTGTACCTTCGCTGAGGGCAATGGAAAATTGTGAGTGATGTATTGTACCTTCGCTGAGGGCAATGGGAAATTGTGAGTGATGTCTTGTACCTTCGCTGAGGGCAATGGGAAATTGTGAGTGATGTATTGTACCTTCACTGAGGGCAATGGGAGATTGTGAGTGATGTATTGTACCTTTACTGAGGGCAATGGGAGATTGTGAGTGATGTGTTGTACCTTCACTGAGGGCAATGGGAAATTGTGAGTGATGTGTTGTACCTTCACTGAGGGCAATGGGAAATTGTGAGTGATGTATTGTACCTTCACTGAGGGCAATGGGAGATTGTGAGTGATGTATTGTACCTTTACTGAGGGCAATGGGAGATTGTGAGTGATGTATTGTACCTTCACTGAGGGCAATGGGAGATTGTGAGTGATGTATTGTACCTTCACTGAGGGCAATGGGAAATTGTGAGTGATGTGTTGTACCTTCACTGAGGGCAATGGGAGATTGTGAGTGATGTATTGTACCTTTACTGAGGGCAATGGGAGATTGTGAGTGATGTATTGTACCTTCATAGACAGCAATGGGAAATTGTGAGTGATGTATTGTACCTTCACTGACGGCAGTGGGAAATTTTAAGTTATGTATTGTTCCTTCACTGAGGGCAATGGGAAATTTTGAGTGATGTATTGTACCTTCACTGAGGGCAATGGAAAACTGTGAGTGATGTATTGTACCTTCACTGACGGCAGTGGGAAATTTTAAGTGATGTATTGTACCTTCACTGAGGGCAATGGGAAATTTTGAGTGATGTATTGTACCTTCACTGAGGGCAATGGGAAATTGTGAGTGATGTATTGTGAACAGAATTATTTCTTTAGGCCAATCCAGGGTCTTCTGTTGTTTTCTCTTTGAGAGGTCTGCAGTAGACACGGCTGGTTCGGCTGTAGCGGTCCACCTATGGTATTGAAGATAAAACGCCACTTATTATTTTGTAGCTCTTTCAACTCTACGGGGAGAACATTAGAATTCTACAAACTGAAGACCATTTGCAAAGACAGAATTACTGCGCCACCAAACTGAAAAACAAACATTCAAACAAACAGAACACGTTTCGATCTACTTGGTCTTTTACAGGCAACACACATAGCCTTTTTCTTTAATTATGATATTGTTTTAGCTCAGCCAGCCATTTCAGAGCAATCTTCTCGCAGAGAATTGGGGGAGAGAGAGAGAGAGAGAGAGAGAGAGAGAGAGAGAGAGAGAGAGAGAGAGAGAGAGAGAGAGAGAAAGAAACGGGGATGGAGGAGGGTTGGGGGGAACCATTTCATTCCAAATTTTGCTATCAAAATGGAAGGCTCAGAAATAGTACTTTAGCAATTATCGTAAATTATCATTTTAACATAATGTTATTTCTGTCTGGCGCTGGCTAATTTAAAGGCAAGAAACACAAACCATGGTAGAGTATAAATACAAACCCCATCACTCACTATTCTGTAGAAAACCGTTGATGTGGATTTTCAATGGATTCAATGCTGACCCAACATACGCAGGACATCGTCCACCCCCCCCCCCCCCCACCTTATTCCCCACACACCCTCCTCTGAAGACGATGATTGCTTAGTCTCAGTATCAGCAGCTACAGGACAGCTTAAGACCTCTGGTCAGCCACACACACAACACAGATGTACATACCTTAAGTTGGATGATGAAATATGAAAGTCAACTGGGGTATTTTTCACATCCAGAGAGTATTGACAAGTAGATACTACACTTGCATTTCTAAATGAGGAATGTATCTCACCTCCACCAACGGCTATTTTTAGAGCTTTTCGATGGAATTCAAAGCATGGACACTCAGGCGTGAGGTCCAGCAGCAACAATCGTTGCGGGGTATCGACCTGTCGGTCCAGTGACCACAGGCGTGAGGTCCAGCAGCAACAATCATTGTGGGGTATCGACCTGTCGGTCCAGTGACCACAGGCGTGAGGTCCAGCAGCAACAATCGTTGTGGGGTATCGACCTGTCGGTCCAGTGACCACCAGCCTGCAAGTGGGTCTCGCGTATTGCACCTCGAGGGAGAACAACTTCGGGAAGGCTTCGGCCTCTTAGAGGGTTTACACTTAGGGGCAGTCAGTCGAAGTAAATCCCTGAAACGTTAGGTCTTGGCTTGTGGAGAGGCCTATGCTGTTGGCACAGTGGATTGTTTATGAAAATCGAACATGAGGTAGAATAAGTTATGTCTTAAGCTATTCGGTATCCAGTTGCAAAGCGAGAGGACTGCAGGCGGAAATCTAAACAAATCTTAAATAAATGTTAGCGAACCGCCCAGAGAACGTGGACAAACGAGTCACAAGACGAAACACAACTAGTTTCGACCTCTTAGGTCTTCATCAGGTGAGACATTAACGAATAAAACAATGAAAATTCACTTAGCTTTGATCGCTTCAGATCACTTGGTAGGGTTCAGTGCAAGGAAGAAGGCGTTGAATGAGAACGAGGCTGTTGGAAGGGAAATAGTGAGCGAGTCAAAGTCGTAATGAAGATAATAATATTACTGATAGGAATACTAATAATGGTCAAAATACTGAGAAAAAAAAAAAAAAAAAGGGGGACAAGATTACTACCAATCTGTGTCAATAAGTATGGGTATGGGAGAAAGGAGAGTGGGTTAGAGGATTCTTAAACAGCAGGGTTGCCGTGGCAACAGTCCCAGAGGCGAAGGCGATGGTAATGTCAATGCCAGTGGTAGTATCAATACTAGCAATAGTATTACTGAATGATACTGCTAACAACGATAGTGAAGGTTAAGGTAATGAAAGCATGATACAGAAATATATTTAGAAAATACAATTTTTATAATAATCAAATAAATAAATAAATGAAACATTAAAAATAATAATAAATTAACAAATCAGTAAATAATAATAATAATAATTTAAAAAAATAATAATAAAAAAAAAATAATAATGATAATAAATGCATAAATAAGATAGCTATAAGTTGTGTGAGGTGAATAGTGGGAGATAAGGTAGTATGTGTGTGTGTGGTGAGAGGATATTATGGGCTGAGATAGAAGTGGTGGGTTGGTACATGTTACTTTAAGGTGTAGATGCTATGAGGGTGGAGGGAAGAAGGGGAAGGGTTTACGTACTAACTGGGGGAGGGGCAACATATTCACACTTATACACAATCTCTCTCTCTCTCTCTCTCTCTCTCTCTCTCTCTCTCTCTCTCTCTCTCTCTCTCTCTCCCCCCCCCCCCCTTTCACGACCAACGATAAAGGAGCCAGCATTCTATTTATTATGTGTGTGTATGTGTGAGTGTGAGTGTGTGTGTGTGTGTGTGTGTGTGTGTGTGTGTGTGTGTGTGTGTGTGTGTGTGTGTGTGTGTTCCATTTGTAATATCAGCCTTATTCATTGGTTACCCCCACCTCCACCCCCAGCAACCGCCATATCCACCAACACCCCTACACACATCATTACTAGGGCAGGGGGAGGGGGGAGTAAGTCGATTGATGCAGCAAATGGAGAGACTCAGAGAGTGTAGGAAAAGGGAAGATGATGATAGCTGCAACCTATGTCTGAGGTAAACAGAGGGACGTAGGGTGGTATGGGTGTGTGTAGGTGGGGGATATTTCAGGCTGGAGCTGCAGAGATGGAATGGTACATACTACTTTTGGACGTTGATGCCATGAGGGTGGACGGTGCCCAGTTTGGCAATGAGATGAGATTCCTGCATAAGGCGTTCCAAGCTGTCACTCTTAGATTGCCAAAGTGCCAAGACTTTGACATGGTTGATGTTGTGTTGGGCATGGTTGAAGTGTAGAGCGACTGGTTTGGGCCGATGGTGGCGGATGTCGGCCAGGTGTTCAGAGATGCGCGTCTCAAGTGTGCGAGATGTCTCACCTACATAGATCTTACCGCACAGCTGACAGTGGATGGCATACACAATGTTGTGGCTCTGGCAGGAGAAAGTGCGTTTAATAGTGAAAGAGCCTGTGGGGCCATGTAGGATGGTGTCTGGTTTGGTGAGAGAGCAGATTTTGCAGTTGGGTTTTGAGCAGGGGAAAGTACCTGGTGGCTTAGGTGTTGAGATTTTGTTCAGCTTAGAGCGCACCAGTAGGTCGTTGAGGTTTTTGTCACGTTTGAAAGTGATCATTGGTGTGGTCTCAAAGGCAGGTTTATGGTTTTCTACTATGTGCCAGTTAGACTTCAGGATCCTGCAGATGGGCAGATTGTGAGGATGGAAGAGAAGGCAGGCAGTGGGTCTGTCTGTCTCTTTGGGAGGTTTAGTTTCCAGAGTAGATGTTCTGGATTTAGCTGCAGTGCGGCTGAGAGCATCACTGATGACGGCACTAGGGTATCCACGGTTGGTGAAAAAATCAGACATTTTGGCTGCTTGTATAGTGAAATCCTCTTCGCTAGAGCACAGTCTGCGTAGGCGAAGGAATTCAGAATATGGAATGCTATTTTTAGTGGACTGGTGGTGGGAAGATGTGTAGTCCAGGTATGAGTGCGCATCGGTAGGTTTGTAGAAGACTGAGGTTTGAAGCAGTCCATCTTTGAGGGAGATAGTGATGTCCAGGAAATTAACTGACTGTGAAATGGTGTAGGTCAGCTGGATGGATGGATGGAAGGTCTGTGCAAAGTTGAGGAAATTCTGGAGGTCATGTTCTGGCATGGATGTGGCTCCCAATCCATCTATGTATCTTTTGTAGAGCTCTGGTGTTGGGCCTGTGTAAGAGGTTAGTAGGCGGTGTTCTAGGTGTCCCATGAAGAGGCAGGCATAGGATGGTCCCATTTTGGTTCCCATAGCAACACCACTGATTTGTGAGAATGTGTGGTTGTTGAATTCAAAAGTATTGAGGGTGAGGACTAATTCTGCAAGTCTGACTAGTGTAGCTGTGGGAGGGTGTTGTTGGTTGGGGGGCCGTTTGTTAAGAAAGAATGCGAGGGCCTTCAGTCCATCAGCATGAGGGATGGAAGTGTAGAGAGAGACGACATCAAGGGTAAAGAGGAGGCTGGGTTTGAAAGTGGGATCTGTGTTGTATGAATTAATCATGTTGAGTGTGTGTGTAGTGTCTTTGAGGTATGTGGGGAGGCCTTGTACTATGGGTTGGAGGAGAGAGTCTAAGTACTGTGAAATGTGTTCTGTAGGGCAGCTGCATGCAGATACTATGGGTCTGCCGGGAGTATTGGTTTTGTGTATTTTAGGGAGCAGGTAGAAGGTGGGTTGTTTGGTGTCTGTCATTATGAGGAGTTTGGCTGTCTTCGGTAAGTTGTTGTGTTTGATTTCTTGTTTAACTGTGGTTGAGATGAGTTTCTGGTGTTGGGGGAGGGGTGATGCTGTGAGTGGTGTATAGAAATTTGTGTCTGACAGTTGTCTGTGTGCTTCTTTTATGTACAACTGTTTGTCCCAGACCACCACTGCACCACCCTTGTCTGCTGGTTTGATGACAATGTCTTGTCTTTGTCTCAGTGATTCAAGGGCTTTTTGTTCATCCCGTGAGAGGTTGGAATTGCGGACAGGTTTGGATTTAACTTGAGAGATTTCTTTTCTACACTTTTTGATGTAGAGTTCAACTTCAGTGGATTTGTCAAGAGGTGGCTGGCGAAGCACTGGAGTTCGAAAAAGGTGGGTAAAAATGTCTGAGCTGTCTGGTAGAGGGGGCTTGGGCACACCGTCAAGTGCAGCCATCCATCTTAATTTTCTAAAGAATCTTTCAACATCAACGTGGTTTTGATATTTATTGGTGGCAGGCTGAGTGGGAATAAATTTCAGACCTTTTGCCAGGACTGATCTTTCATCATTGGTGAGAGTCAGATTATCAGGGATGCAGCGAACAAGGTGGCGGTGTTGCTCATGGGTGATAGAAGGGTCAGTGTTGTGTGTAGGGGGATTCAACTGGTCTGGGTTTGCCTCGTGTTTGTTTCGTAATTTTGATAACTTGTCTTGCTTAATCTGGTAGCAGTGATTGTGAATGAGCTGGTTGTGTGTATGGATGAGCTGTCTGAGTCTTGTGGACTCGAGACAGCTCATCCATACTCGAGACTGGTTGGCTAGATTTCCACAAGCTAAGTGAATTTTCATTGTTTTATTCGTTAATGTCTCACCTGATGAAGACCTAAGAGGTCGAAACTAGTTGTGTTTCCTCTTGTGACTCGTTTGTCCACGTTCTCTGGGCGGTTCGCTAACATTTATTTAAGATTTATTCGGTATCCATTTTTTTCTAGTGCGCCCATAAGGGTACACCAATGATTCCATTGGTTGAACAAACAAAAAACAAAAATGAAAAAAAAAAAATCGAGACTGGTTGGCTAGATTTCCACAACTATTTGTGTAAGTTATTGTGATGTGTCCTTTGTAATTCCCAGGATCAGTCTCATTGCTTCATTCTTTGGGACTGAAGAAGATTGCCTGCGGAGTGTTCCCAGCCCTGATTCCTTAACAGTCACACTGAGAACACCTGCCTGATACAGTCCATAAGACGGCGTTGTTCAATGCCGTTAGCTGCCATTGCTTTCATGAGAGTCAGACCCTTCTGCGTTTGAGTATGATATTCTCAAGACGTTTTCTAAAGGTCAGCATTCTATCAAAGCCTATGCCGAAGCAGTGTAGTTGTCAGCCGATTCGATTTGTGTTAAATTTGGGAAACTGGTGAGGGACATTTTCCTGATGTCTTGTGTTGAGAATACAGAGCAACGTTTGGGCGTTACTGTAGGATTGATGGATGATCCAGTTTCTTGACACCACTGAGCAGTGTTGTTCAATTGCTACTTGACTGCTTTCGTCATATTTTAAACATTCTCTGATGTATTGTTGATCAGTCCATCATCTGCCTGTCTCGACACTCGGGCTATTTCGTTTCTGTTGAGGTCTGCATGGCCTTTAGTGTACAGATAGCACAAAACAGGAGAGAGAGAGAGAGAGAGAGAGAGAGAGAGAGAGAGAGAGAGAGAGAGAGAAGAGAGAGTGAGAGAGAGAGAGGAGAGAGAGAGAGAGAGAGAGAGAGAGACAGAGAGAGATTCGAAATAATCATCCGACTCAAAAATGGTGCGTATGTTCCAAGGTACTTAGTGGGCGGTTGTCCTAAGATCGCAGTCGTCTGCAATTGTCCAGTACCCAACTCACTTCCTGAATGTTAAGTGGAAACTGTAGTCAGCAAAGGAGCATGAAGGGCCAATAGATGTGAGACTTTTCAGGAATGCTGAATCGTGGATGAGGATGATAGAGATCATGTTTGCCAGACGTTAGGCTGACTGGCATGGCATTATGTGCTGCAGGCACTGGGGAAAGAAGACCAGAGGAGACAAAGTGAAAGAAGCGCTGGTGAAAGAGACACTGTTACGACACTACCACGAGCTGGGCCCTATCTCGTAAGTTTTTTTTTTTTTTTCAAAACATATGCACGGGTTTTGTTTCTGCGTCTTTTCTTCTTCTTTTTTTATCTCATGGGTATACATAATGAAAACATTTCAATTATTGACATTAACAGTGTACGAACACACACAAACGTCATACAAGGTTATAAAACTCGTTACATACCTTCTCATCTCAAATCCATCAAATCATAACATCCGAAGAAAGTAACTTATACAGACATATTTGAGTGTCACATTGATCTGATAAGGTTCCAAGGTCGCGGACGGGATTAGATAGAAAAGAAAGAGAATTAAACAATACGTAATATCAGTACACAAAGTACATAGTATAACCATGAACCCCTTACTAGTTTAATAAATGGTGACTGTTTTGTTTGGTTGCTTTCATAATTCATCTTCATGTTTGATCATTTGAGACAGTTTAATTCATCCAAAATA
>CM065737.1:2311953-2316953 GCA_033310375.1 Conus canariensis
CTTGTTTGACAGGTCCATTTCAAACGAGGAGGTTTTGTTAACGCGTTCAGAACACTAAAGAATGCAAACATCTGATGGTCCCGATGGTTTAGCTGGAGAACTCTGTAAGAAGGGAGATGGAATTGTCATTGTAAACTTGTTATGTTAATTTTGTCGACAAATGAGAATACTATTAAGCGGCAGCTAATGTTATATTTGAACAAAGCATTCAAGAGAAGAAGTGTATATTTAACATTGAGACTTTATATCTTTCCTATGTACATCCACCTTCTAAGCGGCTGTGGCCTTTACGAATAAAATGTCTATGTCTATGTCTATGTCTCGTCCTATGAAGCTATTGTGTTGACACATATCTCACTTGATTGACGTTCTCACCTTATTACATTTATTACCATATGCTTGCTATTATGACAACGGTTATCTTGCCTCTGTTGTTGGTCTTAGTGTTGTTGTTACCTAGACTAGTGGTGTGGTTTCAGGTTTGTGGGCAGCTCAACAGTCGCCGTTCTGGTAGCCCTGTCTCTCTTTGTCTTCCCAGCTCAGCGTCCCCGTTCCTTCTGCTGGAGACGTGGTACATTCACACCGCTGCTACAGCTCTTACACCTCTGCTGATGCCAGTTGTCTGCCCTTACTGTCTGTCTGCCCACCCCCTACTACCCACTCCTACCCTCCCATCTTCTAGTCCACCACGACACTCTGATTCACTGGGTTCCCTCTTCCCTTTCCCTCCACCACCCACTGTCTTCTTCAAATCCACATCACACTTTTTGGACCATGTGTGTGTGTGTGTGTGTGTGCGTGCGTGCGTGCTTGCGTGCGTGCGTGCGTGCGTGTGTGCGTGCGTGCGTGCGTGCGTGCGTGTGTGTGTGTGTGTGTGTGTGTGTGTGTGTGTGTGTGTGTGTGTGTGTAATCATATCTCTCGACGATGCGGCCGTCTTGCAAGGGCCGTTTGTGCAAGGAAGTAGAAGTGGAAGTAGAAGAAGTGGAAGTAGAAGGAGTGGAAGCAGAAGAAGCGGAAGTAGAAGAAGCGGAAGTAGAAGAAGTGGAAGTAGACGTGAAAGCAGAAGAAGTGGAAGTAGAAGAAGTGAAAGTAGACGAAGTGGAAGCAGAAGAAGTGGAAGTAGAAGAAGTGGAAGTAGAAGTGGAAGTAGACGTGGAAGCAGAAGTGAAAGCAGAAGAAGTGGAAGCAGAAGAAGCGGCAGACAGAGAAAGGGAAGTGGGGGTGGGAGGAAGGGGGGGGGGGCAACATCCAGGAACAGACTGGCCTGGCCTCTGACGCTATCCAGAGTGCATTAGAAGACAGACGAGGATGGTAGAGGATTGACTAACCATCCTGCATTTAGGAACTGATGACGATATTGTGTCATCGTACATGTCCTCTCTCCTATTGGCGTCTTTCAGTTTCTTCTTTCTCTGCGGCAGTCAGGCATTGTCCAAAGAATTGACCTGACCTGATCTTTTCCTCTTCAGACAACTCCCCCCCCCCCTCCCCCTCCCACACTCCCCACCGCAGCCCTTCTCTCCCCTCCAAGCTTTGTCACCGTAGCTTTCACTTTTTACGTCTACCATCATTGATCGTTCTATGGTCTTCTTCTGTTCGTGATGTGTGTGTGTGTGTGTGTGTGTGTGTGTGTGTGTGTGTGTGTGTGTGTATGTGTGTGTGTGTGTGTGTGTGTGTGTGTGTGTGTGTGTGTATGCGTGTGTGTGTGTGTGTGTGTGTGTGTGTGTGTGTGTGTGTGTGTGTCTGCGCGCGCACATAAGCGTGTGTGCGTGTGTGTGTGAGTGTGTGTGTGTCTGTGTCTGTGTGTCTATGTGTGCGGTGCACGTGCGCGCGCACGAGGGTGCGTACATATGAGCCCCCTGTTACCATTTTCTCAGGCTCTTCCAGACCTAGCAGTGTGGCAGCGGTGTTGTGCTGGAGGTCCATGCAGGCCAGCTTTCCTTGGGGGGTCCTGTTACTCCTCGGAGGAGGTCACGCCGTGGCCCACGCGTGGTCGGTAAGTGCGCCATTCCCCGAAGATGGAGTGTGGCAACCTTGACAGTGGGATTAAAACCAGTCCATTGAGGGTTAGAATGTCAATGGTTCTCCTTGGCAGTTAGAGGGGTTATCATTTTTCATGCATGGAGACAACATTAATGCCTAATCTTAATTGAAAAATTCTTATTTGACGTCCTGGGTACAACATTTGTCTCATTCATATTGGACACGGAGTAGGTTTTCCATGGAAATTATGCTGAATTCGAAAGTAGCGTGTTGAAATGCCGTCTCTGTTTTTCCATTACTGTCTTTTTCAGCTTTACACATTTCTGTAAAGTTCTTTTAGATTATGAATAAGAACCTGTGGCGTACCTGTTGGCATTCGTAAACTATTCTTTTGTTCTGTACCTGTTGGCATTCGTAAACTATGCTTCCTTGCGCTGAACCCTGCGAAGTGATCTGAAGCGATCAAAGCTAAGTGAATTTTCATTGTTTTATTCGTTAATGTCTCACCTGATGAAGACCTAAGAGGTCGAAACGCGTTGTGTTTCGTCTTGTGACTCGTTTGTCCACGTTCTCGGGGCGGTTCGCTAACATTTATTTAAGATTTATTCTTTTGTACTGAACTTCCGGGTTCTAGAACAATGGTGAAATATTTGCTAGTTGTGTGATCTGGATCGTGTACGTTTTGTGCACGACGAGAAAGTAATGATGTTGATAAGTGAGTAACTCAGACAACCAGAGGGTCATTTGGGTGGTGAGTGTGTCCTTTGAGTGGTGGGTAGGTCATGCGGGCGGTCAATGCGTCATATGGGCGAGAAGTGGGTCATTTGGGCGATTAATGCGTTGTGGATCACCAGTGGGTCACACAGGTCGTACGTGGGTCATGGGGGCGGTAAACGCATCGTGTGAACTGCTAAACAGCCAGCTGATCTTCACGTGCTCTGTGATGCCACTGGATTGTCAGCCACGATCACCAGGTAGATGGACAAATACATGATTAACAAGCGTAAAGACGACGGCTCTACACGATTCTTGAGATTTTTTAGTTTGTTACGTCACTTCCAGATAGCCCAGTAGTGTACACAACAGCTTGACAAAGATAATGACACCGGCCAGTAGTGTGCACAACAGCTTGACAAAAATAATGACACAGGCCAGTAGCGTGCACCACAGCTTGACAAAGATAATGACACCGGCCAGTAGTGTGCACGACAGCTTGACAAAAATAATGACACCGGCCAGTGGTGTGCACAAGAGCTTGACAAAGATAATGACACCGGCCAGTAGTGTGCACCACAACTTGACAAAGGTAGTGACACCGGCCAGTAGTGCGCACAACAGCTTGACAAAGATAATGACACAGGCCAGTAGCGTGCACAACAGCTTGACAAAGATAATGACACCGGCCAGTAGCATGCACCCCAGCTTGACAAAGATAATGACACAGGCCAGTAGCGTGCACAACAGCTTGACAAAGATAATGACACCGGCCAGTAGCATGCACCACAGCTTGACAAAGATAATGACACCGGCCAGTAGTGTGCATAACAGCTTGACAAAGATAATGACACCGGCCAGTAGTGTGGACAACAGCTTGACACAGATAATGACACCGGCCAGTAGCGTGCACCACAGCTTGACAAAGATAGTGACACAGGCCAGTAGTTTGCACAGCAGCTTGACAAAGATAATGACACCGGCCAGTAGTGTGCACCACAGCTTGACAAAGATAATGACACAGGCCAGTAGTGTGCACAACAGCTTGACAAAGATAATGACACCGGCCAGTAGTGTGCACAACAGCGTGACAAAGATAATGACACCGCCCAGTAGTGTGCACAACAGCTTGACAAAGATAATGACACCGGCCAGTAGTGTGCACAACAGCTTGACAAAGATAATGACACCGGCCAGTAGCGTGCACCACAGCTTGACAAATATAATGACACCGGCCAGTAGCATGCACCACAGCTTGACAAAGATAATGACACAGGCCAGTAACGTGCACAACAGCTTGACAAAGATAATAACACCGGCCAGTAGTGTGCACAACAGCTTGACACAGATAATGACACCGACCAGTAGCGTGCACCACAGCTTGACAAAGATAATCACACCGACCAGTAGCATGCACCACAACTTGACAAAAATAATGACACCAGCCAGTAGTGTGCACAGCAGCTTGACAAAGATAATGACACAGGCCAGTAGTGTGCACCACAACTTGACAAAGGTAATGACACCGGCCAGTAGTGTGCACAACAGCTTGACAAAGATAATGACACCGGCCAGTAGTGTGCACCACAGCTTGACAAAGATTCTGACACCGGCCAGTAGTGTGCACAACAGCTTGACAAGGATAATGACAGTTAGTCTAATATCACCCATCGTTGTGAACAGACGTTAAATCAAATCAGTCAAATCAATCAAATCAAATCAGATAATGACACCGGCCAGTAGCATGCACCACAACTTGACAAAGATAATGACACCGGCCAGTAGTGTGCACAACAGCTTGACAAAGATAATGACATCGGCCGGTTGTTCGCATAACAGCAACGGACCGTCAAGGGAAATGGAAGAATGCACTATCTAAGAAGAGTAAGTTGCCAAAGGGAGATCACTTTCGTCTTTTGATTTCCGCCTGCAGTCATTCTACTCTGTCGCATGGCCATTGGTTAACATTTCTGTTGCCTTCCATTTTGTTGTCTTTGTGCCAACGTAGCTTCCCGTTCATTTGTTTTAGATCCTCCAGCATAAGCTGAAATACTTTCCTCTGTTGTGATCATTCGTAAATTATTTTTTTGATAGCCTGTGTGTGTGTGTGTGTGTGTGTGTGTGTGTGTGTGTGTGTGTGTGTGTGTGTGTACTCTCGCACTCTCGCTTATTCTTTTTTTTTTTTTTTAGGAATCAGACCTTTCTGCACGGATAACGGAGGAGCTAGGCTCACAAGAAATTCTAGCACCCTGGACTCTGTGCCTGCTCCTCAGCGCCGTGCTGTCTGTAATGACGCAGGTGA
>CM065737.1:2326953-2379453 GCA_033310375.1 Conus canariensis
GAGGAGAATGAGGAGAATGGAGTGAGTAGAAAGAAGAAAGAATATGTACACTGATATGCGATCTTTAGTTAAATCACTTTATTACTGAAGCTATCATAATGATGTGAGTGTTGGTGAGCACTGGAACTGAGCAATGAAAATTATTGTGCATAGATTATCGGAAAATGTATTCTGATTTTTGTTGCGGAAAGATAAAAAAGGACGAACGGAAATAATGCCTTCATATGTATTAGTTAGACACGATGAACATTCTTTTTTATATAGAAAGGGACGAACGGAAATCGTTCCTTGATATGTAATTAGACACGTCTAGTGATGATGATGAACATTCTTTTTTATATAAAAAGGGACGAACGGAAATCGTTCCTTGGAATGTAATTGGACACGTCTAGAGATGATGTGATATGATAAAAAAAAATCTTTTCTTGATAAAATGGAACAAAAAGAATTCGTTCCTTCATATGTAATAATTGCATTCTGGATACTTTGAGAAAGGGTTCCATGTGGAAATCCTTTCCTTCAATATAAACGATCATGGTGTTAATCACAGAAAATTTTCTATTGTAATGCACCCACTGTATTGAAACTTGACAGATTCTATTATGGGTATCTTCTCCCAGGTTCCATTGAAATGTATTATGTGAAGAGTGACTGTTAGTTACAAACAAGAATGATAAATGTGTTGGAAGTAGGCTAGATAATCAAGGTAGCTATCAGTTCCCCCAGGTGTCGGCGAAGCCCCGTGTTCGACCTGGAGCTGACTGCCATCCGGGTATGGGGTGCAGCCTGTGCCCAGCAACTCTCTCTACCCCGCCGGGGTATTGAGAGGCTGACCGAGGGTCAGTAGACATCGTGTGTGCACTGCCAACTGGGTGTAGGGTGCAGCACGAGCCCAGCCGCCGACTCCGCCCCATGGGGGGGGGGGGGGGGGGGGGGGGAGGGAGGGGGGGGGGGTTGAGAGCCTGTCCGTGAGGTCAGCAACGAGCTGAAGTGTGAAAGGGCTTCAGAGTTCGTCGGGACGACGACATGTGTTTCTTTTGCTGTGTGGGAGTCCCTGGAAGGACTCCACGAACCTACCTCCATGGGCGGGTTCGTTTCTGTCGTGTCGACGTGTGACCTGGTGTGTGGAAGTTCCTGGAAGGATTCCACGAACTGCTTTCGAGAGTGACTCCTGTTCTGTGTGAAGACTGTGATTCGGGCCGGACGCGGCCACGTGCATAGACTGTCCGTGATGACACTGCTGTGGGTGCCAGCCTGGCCTGCTATGTGAAAAGAAATGTGTTGTTGTGACTATGTAGTGTCTAGTGTTGTTGCGCGCCCTTTGGTCGTAGCGTAAACTAGTCGGTATACTTGACTGTCTGTATTATGCATTGTTTTTGAGTTGATGGTTCAGGCAGCAGAAAGAAAAACAGTAGAAACTTAACTTGTTGCCTGGCTATCTATGTTCGTGTGGTGTGGATGTGTGTAGGGAAAAGTCGTACACGCATCCAAATTTCTTCAGGTGAGAGTCGGACAGCAAAACACGCACCGCACACCATCCGTAACAGTGATAGTGGTGTGTTTGAGAATAAGGGTCTGTTCCCCACACTCCACACTTTCAAAATGCACGTTGGTTTACAACAAATCCTTCACCACAGTTGCGCACAACATACAGAGTTCAATAAGAGCAACTACAAGGTGAAAGCATATACCATGCTATACAAAATTGAATTGTACAAAGGGCAGATTTGACGGCTGCAGTAACAAACACACAACATGACATGTTATAACTTGATAGATTGAAATGCGTATATAAATTCAGTGACGTGAATACATGATAAAAAAATGACAAGGAATGAGAATATTCTAAAAAAAACTTTAGTAAGGAAAGAAAAACAGATTATTACAGACAGAAATACACCGTAGACGTCACTGCTAGTCTGATGTTACCACATTTTGAATTGTAGATATAATAGTAACATGTTCCATATAGCCTTTAGTAAGGAAAGAAAAACAGATTATTACAGACAGACATGGACAGAAATACACCGTAGACGTCACTGCTAGTCTGATGTTACCACATTTTGAATTATAGATATAATAGTAACATGTTCCATATAGCCTTTAGTAAGGAAAGAAAAACAGATTATTACAGACAGACATGGACAGAAATACACCGTAGACGTCACTGCTAGTCTGATGTTACCACATTTTGAATTGTAGATATAATAGTAACATGTTCCATATAGCCTTTAGTAAGGAAAGAAAAACAGATTATTACAGACAGACATGGACAGAAATACACCGTAGACGTCACTGCTAGTCTGATGTTACCACATTTTGAATTGTAGATATAATAGTAACATGTTCCATATAGCCTTTAGTAAGGAAAGAAAAACAGATTATTACAGACAGACATGGACAGAAATACACCGTAGACGTCACTGCTAGTCTGATGTTACCACATTTTGAATTGTAGATATAATAGTAACATGTTCCATATAGCCTTTAGTAAGGAAAGAAAAACAGATTATTACAGACAGACATGGACAGAAATACACCGTAGACGTCACTGCTAGTCTGATGTTACCACATTTTGAATTGTAGATATAATAGTAACATGTTCCATATAGCCTTTAGTAAGGAAAGAAAAACAGATTATTACAGACAGACATGGACAGAAATACACCGTAGACGTCACTGCTAGTCTGATGTTACCACATTTTGAATTGTAGATATAATAGTAACATGTTCCATATAGCCTTTAGTAAGGAAAGAAAAACAGATTATTACAGACAGACATGGACAGAAATACACCGTAGACGTCACTGCTAGTCTGATGTTACCACATTTTGAATTGTAGATATAATAGTAACATGTTCCATATAGCCTTCTTTGTCACACGTCCAACCTCTCAAATGCAGTATCTCCAAAAGGAATTGCTTTCAGAGCCAAACTGATGAATTTTCAAATAGTAATAAACATTAGTACCCGTCTGCATATCACGATTATCTTTTAATAGTATTTAAACACGTGTGCAGTTTTGTGGGAGAGTAGAAATAGTATTTGGATATTTGTGTGCGAGAAGGTCAGTTTCAAACTGTAAGTTCGAAAACAGAAGAACAAGGAATGGCTTCACTGAGAGGAAAGAAAGGTCTGTTCCAGCTAATGAGTCAGAAGACAGAAAAACATAGAAAGACTGCTCAGCTGAATTCAATTCTGTTCAGGTTTACAGCCAAGGCGACCGCAGGCGAACATATCTGGACAATCCCATCGTCAAAAATAAGTCTATCTCTTTCAAACATTCAAAACGGCTCATCTGGGCCTATTTCCTACACACACACACACACACACACACACACACACACACACACACAAATCGGGCCAAACGGGAGAGGTTTATCTCTTTGAAAAAGTCACGATTTACATCCGATGAAATATTCATGAACAAGGTCTTGATGACATCGGCTGTAAACTGTATGGAAAGGCATGCAAATCCGGACACTCCATGTGCATAGGGTTCTTGGTGAGAGGCTCAACACATGGTGTGCTCCATGGGGCCTTTGTGCCATACAAAAGATAGTACCACATGTATGTGTGAAAAACTAACCTCTACATATTCAACATACGTTTCTTTCTTCACGGCCGCCAGCGAGAGATAGAAGGAATTCTTTTAAGTTTGAACAGTTTTGAAAAAAAAATGATTTAATAGAGAGGAGGGAGCAAAGCATAGGTAGGGGAAAGCAAACAACCAGCCAAGCAACAAAAGAAAAACAACTGTCTTTCTCCCTAGCAATCCAAACAACCTCATCAGCAAGAGAAACCAATCACTCAGCATAGAGTGAGATCTGATTTAACGTGTAAATAGAAAGCAAGGAAACCGCTGGGTGAAGAGTCCTTTTCTTCCACCTATTTTTCCCCCAGAGTCCGTTTTGTTTTTGTTTTTGTTTTGCTTTTTACATATCATTTACGTGTGTTAACCAAAAGGTTAATTACACCATGGGCTTCACTGAACGTCTTATTTACCTCCCTTCGATGGCACTGTTATAGTTACGGTACACACCACACACACACACACACACACAACACACACACACACACACACACACACACACACACACACGAAAGAACAGAATTATTCAACCGTCTTTTCCTCGTCGGCAAGGCCGCATGTCCGGTAACCAAAATACCCTTGAATGCTCCGTGCTCGTCCCTCCCTTATGAAATGAGGGGGCCTCAATCATTCATGGCTAGCGTGGCGATGCCTTATCCGTCCTCGGAGAGTGCTCTCTTAATTACAGCCGAGCCGCAGCATCCATAATACAACACTGCAATCCTCGGCCAACGACAGTAGAACATGGCACGGTACAGGTACGGCACGGTTCACTAATTTCTCGAAAAGAACTACCGAGCTGCTCACCATTGACTTCCCTGAACAACCTTATTTACCTCCCTTCGATGGCACTGTCATAGTGACGGTTCCGTGCTGTCCGGGCACCTTGCTGAACGACTGTAACCCTCAGATGTTTTTGCAGAGAAAAACAAAATGGTGGCACTTCTGTTTCTCATGTTGACGTATGGGCAATGAAACCAACGACGGCGTGACTGAAAACGGGGCGAAATAAAGTGTCAAGACACGCTGGTTTGGACCTGCAGTCAAAGCACAAAAGGGAGAGTTCGGCCACTCTGTTGGACCAGCAGTCAAAGCACAAAAGGGAGAGTTCCGCCACTCTGTTGGACCTGCAGTCAAAGCACAAAAGGGAGAGTTCCGCCACTCTGTTGGACCTGCAGTCAAAGCACAAAAGAAAGAGTTCCGCCACTCTGTTGGACCTGCAGTCAAAGCACAAAAGAAAGAGTTCCGCCACTCTGTTGGACCTGCAGTCAAAGCACAAAAGGGAGAGTTCCGCCACTCTGTTGGACCTGCAGTCAAAGCACAAAAGGGAGAGTTCCGCCACTCTGTTGGACCTGCAGTCAAAACACAAAAGGGAGAGTTCCGCCACTCTGTTGGACCTGCAGTCAAAGCACAAAAGGGAGAGTTCCGCCACTCTGTTGGACCTGCAGTCAAAACACAAAAGGGAGAGTTCCGCCACTCTGTTTTGTGGAGATGCTGCCAACAAAGGGGGAACGAAATCAAATAAAACAATACTCCCCGTGAGAGCAGACGGCATGGAAATGGTAATAAATGGAACAATACTCCCCGTGAGAGCAGACGGCATAGAAATGGTAATAAATGAAACAATACTCCCCGTGAGAGCAGACGGCATAGAAATGGTAATAAATGAAACAATACTCCCCGTGAGAGCAGACGGCATAGAAATGGTAATAAATGAAACAATACTCCCCGTGAGAGCAGACGGCATAGAAATGGTAATAAATGAAACAATACTCCCCGTGAGAGCAGACGGCATAGAAATGGTGATAAATGAAACAATACTCCCCGTGAGAGCAGACGGCATAGAAATGGTGATAAAGGAAAGAGCAGCTGGGAGAGAGGCACTGAGGACAGTTTAAAAACAGAGGGAGAGAGAGAGAGAGAGAGAGAGAGAGAGAGAGACTCAAGACTCAAGATGATTTATTGTAGGTCATCCGACCCATTACAATTTTACATGTAAGCTCCTTTGTATTAATGCACACGCACACACGCACACACACACACACACACGCGCGCGTGCACACACACACACACACACACACACACACACACACACACACACACACACACACACACACACACGCACACACACACACACACACACACACACACACACACACACACACACACACACTCGTATGGCTGTTTCCAAATAGTACCATGCAAATTGTAACAGCAAACAAACAGTTGCGTACGATATTAGCTAATAATATGATTACACCTGTGATACACGACGTTTGTTAGAGTAGTAAATAAAACGTCCTAAATCATGGAGATGCTCATCGTCTTGCATTAACTTTTCCAGGGTTCTGTCAGTAGGATGCTTTGTATACCGAGATGGAATGTACTTCTCCCGTAAATCATTCAAAGACCTGCAGTAAAACAAAGTATGCATTTCATCTTCGAGGCCAGCATCGCACAGAGGACATTTCAAGTCATTTTGATGAACGGGAGCGTATCTCATTTTATGAATACGTAATTCAGAGGCACCTATTCTAAACCTAATCAAAACATCTCTGATGTGTTTATTTTTAACAACTGTGAAATAAGATTCCAGCGACAGAGAAGATTTAAAAGAACGGTAAATACTAAATCTACTGCTTTTTTGAATGTGTTCTTGCCAGTTTTGACTATGACAGTCAACCAGTCTTTGCTTGAATGAGCTCAGGAATCCGCGCATGTTTTCTACGCCTTGATGCTCCCAAACAAAACCGAATCCAAATTTGAACAAAGTATCCCGAACCCGTGACGCCCAACATACTTTACCTTGATCACACAATATCAAAAGCATATCATATGATTTACGCGGAAGCCTTGATCGATCCATTCTTGTAAGTCTTAGCCAATACTTAATGCATGATAAGTAAGAAAATATGTATAAAGGATAACGTCCAGTCTCGCCGTATACCATGTCATTTGGTGTCCTTGGGCTAACATTCAACAGCTTTTTCAAAGCAAACATGTGCACTTTTTCTATTGTAGAAGATCCGGTCAGTCCCCAAATTTCAGAGCCATATAGAAGGATAGGTTTTATTTGAGCATCAAATAACTTTAGATAAATCTTGGCCGAAAAGTCACCCATCTTCCATAAAGTTTTGAATATATCGATAACACCTTTCTTGGCTTTAGTTGCCATGTCTTCCAGAGCCCTAGAGAACGATAATCTGGTACTAAAAAACAACCCTAGGTATTTGTAAGAATTTACTACTTCCATTTGAAGGCCGTTATATATCCATGCCTCACGTCGAGAAATATAGCCACCATTCCTGAAAATTATTATTTTTGATTTGTCAAGATTGACATGTAAATCTAATTCAGATGCCTTAATTGCAAGAACATTGAGCTGGTTCTGAAGTCCAGCAACCGTGTCTGACAAAAGTACAATGTCGTCCGCAAAAAGTAAAATAAACAGCTCAATCATGTCAGGGTTCAGTTGAATGCCGTGTCGTCCATTTTCAATTATTCCTGTGGCCAGTTCGTTAATGAACAGAGAAAAAAGTAGCGGACTGGTAACCACGCCTTGTTTTAAGCCTTTGTATCAAGTGAATGCTTCCGTCATCTTGATCCCACAGCGTACTCGAGCTTTTACAGTTTTATACATGCTTTGGATTGTCAATAACATTTTCTCTTTAATTCCGGATTTTCGCAATATAGGCCAAAGTTTTCTGTGTGAAATTAAATCGAAAGCCTTACGAAAGTCAATGAAAGCAACAAATAATTTCCTGTTTCTAAGTAGGTATTTTTGAACCATCGAAAAAAGAGTAAAAATGTGATCGATGGTTGAATGATCTTTCCGAAAACCAGCTTGAATTTCTAGCAAACCTTTAGATTCAACCCATTTGGACAGTCTCTTATTGATTATGTAACTGTACAATTTACCACTTAAATTCAAAAGTGAGATGCCTCTATAGTTGTCAGGTTTGTGCAGATTACCCTTCTTATGCACAGGTTGTATGATAGCCTCGGTCCAAGCTGCTGGGTACTGACCTGATGAAAAAACAGCATTAAAAAATCGCAGAAGAAAAGGAACAACTATATCCCTCGAAGATTTGAGTAATTCAG
This sequence comes from Conus canariensis, assembly GCA_033310375.1. NCBI lineage: Eukaryota > Metazoa > Mollusca > Gastropoda > Neogastropoda > Conidae > Conus > Conus canariensis. The sequence continues at coordinate 2,334,647 of CM065737.1, forward strand.
GTAAAATACCGTCTGGACCTGCTGCTTTGTTATTTTTTAAGTGATTAATTGAGTCTACTACATCTTCTTCAGTAATATCATCATTCAATGGTGCAAAATCTGAATTATCATTTTCTTCTTCAAGATCCGGTTCAAAAATCGGAGAATCGTCATCCACAGAAACATTAGTATCTACTTCAAAGACCCTCTTAAAGTGTTGCAACCACTCTACATCCGTAATATTACCAACCTTTCTACTTTTCGTTGAAAAATGTTTTACATTTTTCCAAAACTGTCTGGAGTCGTTTACATTCTGTTCAAGTTCTGCTCTGCATTTGGTTTTGTATGTTTTCTCCTTATCATCCAATAACTTTTTATATGACCTTCTCTTCTCAAAGTATTCGTGTCCATCCTCTGTGGGGTTTTCTTTTCGTACACGTTTGAAATCGCGTCGTGCTTTTCTGGTATTCTTTCGACTTTCATAGCACTCCGAGTCAAACCAAACATTACCTTTGACGGTCCTACCACCACCCTGCTTTACAGACATGCAAGAGGCGGCAGATTTTAGTGTGGCAGAAAACAAATCAAGTGCACTGTCCATGTCAACTTCAATTAACTGTTTCGCTTGCTCAAGCGAGGTTTTGTTTTCTGGTAAATTAATTTGATATAGAAAGTCTTCTCGCCTATCTTCAGACCAAACTAGTTTGAAAATAGGCGAGTCATTAACTTCAGCATCATCCGTTTGCTGGTTACACATCACAACGCATTCGACAGGCATGTGCTTTGAGTTAATTTTTTTCCTGAACAAAAAGTCTTCTGGGTAGAGAGCACAAAGAAGTAGAGAAAATAAAATAATCAATAACACTGTTTCCAGAGGGAGCTATATAAGTGAAACAACCATCTGTGTCTCCTAAACAAACACCATTCAAAATATACAGATCAAAACCGGTACATAAACTAAGTAATTTTTGACCATAATCATTAATCACAGTGTCCTGCGAAGAACGAAGAGGGGGAGTCTGATCATCAGTGTCAGAGTCAATACACTGGTCATGGTGAGCGGGGTCAGACATCACATCGTCTACAGTCAGCTGTGCAGGAAAGATATCAGAGGTTCTAGCATTAAAGTCCCCACACAAGATAAATTCAGCTTCTTCTTGTTTTTCAATAATATCGAGCATGCATTGTTCAAGAACAGAGATCCCATTGTCCACGTCACTATTGTCATAAAACGGACTATTTACTGGATTCAAGTAAACACTAATAATGAAAACATCAGACTCGGTTCCAAACAGTCGCTTATCAGCTTGGAGTACGATAACATTATCGTATTTTGTTGGAATTTCTTTTATAGATTGCAAAAAGGTGTTTTTTACCATTACAACGACCCCACCACTTTTCCTTCCCCGAAGAGATAATTTTTTTGCTGGTGATACAAAGCTTGTATGGGACGGAAATAAAGTAGATGTGAATGAATCCACAAAAGTTTCTACCAGACAAATGAAGTCGAAGTTTATAATAAAGGAGACGAAGCTAGTTTCTTTCAGTTTTGATAGGATGCCTTCCACATTATATGAAACCATTGAAAACATTGTACTTTTCAGAGTATTTACATCAGGGTCGGGACCGTACCTTCATTTCTTATTTTTATTTTTAGAGACGACAGAGTTCCGAGGACTCGCTCGCTTTTTCGGCTTTGAGCGATCACTCCAGCACTCGGGAATAGATGACTGTCTGTCCAGTGACAAGGAATGGGACCTTGAACTCCCCTGACCTGCTTTGCGGTCCATTTCTCCACGGCGTGAATGTCTTTGTCTTTCGCTTTGCACGTGCGAAGCGGTATTTGTGGAATGCGCACTGTCCTTGCGGTTTCGAGAACGGGTGGGAATGGGAGGAGTGGGGGTGAGGGGAGGGGAAGGGGAATCCCCGGCGTCACCCGGTTTGACAGTCGTGTCAGGTGTGCCACAGGTTGCGCCGTCTTCAGGTAGTGGGCCATCTCCACATCCAGGATGGTACACACTGTCTGACACAGTGACAGAGGCACTGGGAAGATTCCCCCCCCTCTGGCACAGTCTGTCTGTTGTCGCTCACCCCCAGCAATGCCGCCGGAGTTGTCATCTTCCCCAGGCAGACTGCCTGTTGGTGTCATATTGTTCCTGTTTTTCTCCCTGTTACCACCGTCAGTGGTCGTGTCACTAGGTGTGACTGCTGAACGTGTGGCAGGGGAAGAGGTGGTGGCAGTGGTAGCAGTAGTGGGTCGTACCATCTCCTCTACGGCCTGGCAGTTTGACAGCGATGTCGTCCAGTTGTCCGCTGCGGTGTCTGTAGACTCGCCGATCGGTGGTGCCGTCTGCGTAGAAAACACAGGGGTCAGGCTGACTTCTGGTATGTCCCTGTCGTGATCCAGCTGGTCAGGATGGGGGCTGTCGTTCTGACGTTCAGCGGCGTCCTTCATGCTGTCTGACCTATCCCGTGTGTCATCTCTCCCCTCTTCGTTACCACTGTGTTCTCTTCTTTCTTGCCTGTAGAGAAAGTTAATATGTCTGTTCTTGATCAGCAATCTTATTTTGCCCGCAAACCCCACTTTTCACATAATCAAATTTTCTCAACCAAAAAATAGCTAAAAATCTACAAAATTAAACAAATCTAATTGCGTGAAAAGTGGGGTTTGCGGGCAAAATAATTTTCCTGCTCTAGAACCGCACATATTAACTTTCTCTCTGATTAACTAACAGGCACTGTGTTTGGTGGGACAACTTGCAACTCTTCGCGAACAAACGATCTTTTAGGGGCAGGCTTTTTAGACGTAGTAGCACCGCTAGAAGAGAGAGTTTCTCTTAAATAATACACAGGAGGGGTTGTTTTCATAATTCTTTCAACTTCATATACATCTACGCTCCATATAGGGTCTGTGGCTCTAATTCTAACATCGCCCTCCGCCTCTCCAGGCGCATACAAGTATCTTACTTTTAGTCCAAAAGGTAAGAGTTTTTGATTACCTTGGATGTCTTCAGTAATGCTAATTTTTTTTAATTTGATCGCGTTCACTGGCTTAAGACCCGTTGCTTTAAATTCTTCATTGTTCATGGCGCGTAAGACTGCTGGCAATCTTCTGACCCATTCTGTGTTGCGTGTTTTGTCCATAAGGTCTCTATGATATTGATAGGTAAACAGACGCTCAGCTAGATTCTTATTAAAGTTTTCTACTAGGGCCTGGGAGCGATGGTTGCCTGGAATTCCTCTCTTAACTGTAACCCGATGTCTTAAAAACAACTGGTTTACGGCTCCTTTAAACTCTTTCCCATCATCAACCTGGATCAACCTAGGATACTTTAATGGACCTCGCATGTATATTTGTTGTAAAGCCACAGCCACAGCAGTTGAGCTTTTATCCGTTGAAGGCTCAGCGTCTTTATACCTTGAAGCCATATCAACAACAGTCAGAGCATACTTAAACTTTTTTCTTCTAACTTTGTCATGTGGAAGTACAACAAGTCCATCTGGTGGGTGTCATTAGGAACTGAGTTAACAAATCGAGGCCTTATTATTCTTTTTGGGGCGGGCAGATATATATTGCCAGATCGCTTGTTTTGAAAGCCAGTCTTTCGCCTCTGATTCAGACACCCTAGCAGCTTTACTCAGTTTATCAATAGCGGCCTTTCCTTTCCAATACCCTCCAGGAGAATAATATATTTTGTACTTTGTATCGTCCATAAGACGGGACTGTTTTTATTACATTTTTAACAATGTTTTTAGATTGAATATGCAAGAAGAAAGATTGCTCCCATAGCACCTATAATAAAGCCTATTTCTACCATTTTCTGATCCTCAGATGGTTCAGAAAAGTCAGACAGTTCTGGCGGCGACGATGTTAGAAACTTCTTTCCTGTCACTAAGTAATATTCATTCATTGCGTCATCAACGTCTGTAAATGTGTGCTCTGCATGTCCCTGTTCTCTTAACTTTTTATTAATAAAGTCTAAATGAGCAATTCTCCTTTTCTCGTAAGCGTCTTTTGCCTTAGCTAAATCTTCCATTGTCTTGTTATGGCGTTCTCTCTCTTCATCAGACCGCAATTTACTAAACATATAATTGCTGCCAGAGAAAGCCAATGCATTAACAATAGCCCCGCCCACCATCAGAACTATTCCAGACATCTTTTTTATAAATGAATGAATATTTTTTAGAATGAATTTTTTTTAAGAATGAATCTTTTTTTTATAAATCAATCTTTTTTATAAATCAATCTTTCTATGCATTGATGTTTTCTGGGATAATCCCCTGTGCAACAAGAAAGTCTTTTGAGGCAATCCCCGCCGTTATTACAGCTATAACCTTAACAACATCCTCAATGTCTAACCTTCCTAGATCAGCTGGCCTCATCTTAAACATGTTTTTTGCTAACATGCTATATCCTATACTAAGACCACCAATTACAGCAGAGTGGTAAATCGTATTAATAATCTTTTTTTCGCTCATGTTTTTTATTAACTAAAAAAATAATTAAAATAATCATAATATGAAAGACTGTCTATGTGCTTTTTAATCAGATAATCTTTTGTTGCCAGAGCTAAAAATAAGGTTGTAACTAGTTTCGGCGAATCTTCTATCTTTCCCATGTTGGGTGGTTTTATTCTTAACAAACATTTTGCTAGGGTTGAATAAACTATAACACCGACAATGGGCACTACATAATTAACCAACGTTAAACTCATGGTTTTATTATTTTTATTGTTTTTAAAAAGAGTTTAAAAATGGATTGCGACGAGCTATTAAAGTGTGAGGAGGCAGCAGACCTCTGTCATAAAGAAAGATTATACTCTCTGGCTGCATGTGGGAAAACCAGGCAGTATTTAGGCGTTGAACTAAGTATCGAACAGATTCAGCAATTGTCTACATCAGACGTTGAGAAGTATTACGCCAGGTACGAAGCACAGCTAGGATCAAAAATGGTTAGATCGGTGGGGCAGACAATGATTAGTTTATATGCTAAGTTAGTAGGCAAGATAGCGCCCATTGATTCAGAAGAAGATTTAAAATATGACTTAACACAAGATCCGGTTTTAACCAAGTCCCTAGAATCTCTTGCATGTGACATGTATTATAGATTTGGGACGTTACTATGTCCATTCATCATGGGATTAATTACTTTCAATCATATTAATTTTAATCATATTAATTTTAATCAGACTAAAAAAAATGAGCAAGCAGGAGAAGAATGTCCCACAGGAGCAGAATGCCCCACAAGTGAATTCTCCACAAGTGAATTTACAGGCGAGTGCCCCACAAGTGAATCCACAACTGAGTGTCCCGCAAGTGAGTGTCCCGCAGGTGAGTAGTGTTACTAAGTCTAAAAATCCTGGACGTGTTGAGGCCGGTCGTAAACTAGCTGAATACAACAGACTGCAAAAAGCAAACCAAGCAGCAAAACAAAAATTATTAGATAGTAATACATCAGCACCAGCACCGCCGCCGCCGCCAACAACAACAACACAATCAAACTGTAAGATGTATTATTATGTACTGGGGAGTATTGTTGTTGGTGAGGGCTTTTAGCATACAAGCGCCTAAAGCCATACTTAGCAGCAAAGTCACAAACCCCCACAAAAACAGTAAAAGAACCAGCTTGCTGCAAAAAAAGTACAACCTCCTGCTGTAGACCCATTTTTAATAAATTAGTTTTTTTAATGTGTTGTTAAGTACTGGTTAAGTACAAGCTAAGTACTGGTTAAGTGCAAGTTAAGTACTGGTTAAGTACAAGCTAAGTACTGGTTAAGTACAAGCTAAGTACTGATTAAGTCAGTTATAACAAGTTAAGTGTAAGTAAAGCGCAAGTTAAGTGCAAGTTAAGTACAAGTTAAGTGCAAGTCAAGTTAAGTACTAGTTAAGTTCTTAAGTAAAGTACTAGTTAAGTACTAGTTAAGTCGGTCAAGTCGATTCTCCAGTGGTCTATAGCGTATGAAAACTCGGGGTTAACGGAAGTTCGCTTGCTATTGGTAGAGTCTAGCGACTTCTTATTAACAGCGGTTGTGTTTACTTGATGAAGAGTAGAGCGCAGATTAACATTTGTGTGATAAAATACTTTGCGTTCAAAGAGAGCCTGCTTGTAGTCGTCGTGACTTTTTTTTTTTTGACAACTTCTTTACCTATGCCCATAGCTTTCTTCATTACAGAAGTCTGGGTAGCAATACTATACATCTTTGCCTGTAAGCCAACATATTCTTGTATAATTGTCCCATTAAGTTCATCCTTCATCTTTCCAATCACTTTCTTGTTCACGGTTGAGTGTAAAGGCGAATCTTTTGGATAGTCACATGTGTCATACCACCCATCAGCTCCTTTGGCCACCTCTATTTCCATGTCTTTGTAGAAGTCTTCAGTTGGGATGTCCATAATAAAAGAGTCGGTGTCTGTGTACAGGACGTTTGATTCTGGGTATAACGGCTTAAAGTAGTCGTATAGAAATTCTAGCATTAATAACTTTGACAGCTCTAGCACGGCAAATCCGATAAACACCGGCTTGTCCAACTTCACATTCTGTTTCTTCATCATAATACCAACCAGGTTGTCGCTAAACCGTCTAAAGTCGTAGTAGTTAGGTTTAGAGGTCAGCTTGATTGCTTGTTTTTCTTTTGTAACTAATCTTACATCTTTACGATTGTGTACGTTCTCCATGGTTTTGCCAAAACAGCTGTTGTTCATTAGTTTAAAAAAGTCTTTTTCTGAAGCGTCTGTGGCCTTAGTTCTAAGGTCGGTGTTCTTCATGATGTATGGCCTCATGAAAGGCTCTTGGTCAAAGGTAATTATTCTGTGAACGGCTCTTAGTTTTAACCCGTGTCTTAAGTAAAATTGTAACAGCCGGTAATGACAAACATATTTAGTTTTGTCTCGAAGATTAGGCACGAGTTTGGGCGGTTCGGTGGGACTCATCTTTAATCTTTCTGCGGCTAAGGGGAAATCGTTATGAAGGTCATGCAATTCTTTAGGATAATCTAAGTCCACCTCTAGGATTAATCCTATTGGGTTATCGGGCGTAAGCTGTGATAGTATACTCAACACGGCAGTAACCTCATGAGGCCCATTTATCATTTTGAAGTTTCTCAATGGCAGTGTCTGGCTCATGGCCCACCCATACAGATTGTTGGCGTCTAAATACATTAGATAGTTGGATGGCTTAGTTGGATCATAATCGGCTAAATACTTGTTGTTGGCTCTGCGGTAAGGATGACAGGCCATACTAATGCCTCCTCTCAGCCCATCCTCAATCATCTGGAGTGTATCCAGATCAGATATTAAGTCAATCTCAACGTTTGTAGACTTCAAGAATGCATCCCAAGAAAGGCCCGGGGAAGAGATGTACTGTGATGAATCCAGACCGTAGTGTTTCATGCATGCGGATCTGTAATTCTGAAAGACGTCAGCTAATAAACACACGTCGGCCAATAAATATTGATCGTGATAGTCACCCATCGTTCGACAGTGTAATTCTGTCCAGGCTTTCTGTGCGTATTCATAGTCGGCGTCAGATATGCCTCCGCCTCTAAGACGGCTGTAAAAGTCTTCCTTTGCTGGCAGTGCCGGCTCGTCAAACCTCTCCCACGAGTCCATGTATTCATAGGGATAGACGCCTTTACGGACTAAAGCCGGGTCGAAATATTTTTTAGTGATTGGATAGTCTTGCAGAGATCCTGCTAATTTATCCAAACTCCCCATCAGATGCTGGGCAGAGTCATAGAAGGATAAACAGTCTACAGTAAAGGTCATGTACTTTTCTGATGATTGCGCAATACAGCTAACTCTCTTACATTCAGAAGTCACTGCTTGCATGATAAAGTGAGAATCATAGCCCCGCAAGTTATGAAAGAAGATTGGCAGTTTCCATGTCTTGGGGTCAACCTTAAGTTGAAGATTGCAGCTATTATGCGCTGCCCCTCTGAATTTTCCAGTAATGTGATCATGGTCCCTTACAGCATCGCCTGATAATTCTCTGTTGCATATCCAGCAGTGGGTGGATGATTCGTAGCGCCTTTGGTCTTCGGGGGTCATCTTAATGCCTGAAAGGTTCAGCTTATTGGAGAATTGATTGCGAAGATGCTTCATCTGCTCCAAAAATCGACCGGCTGCGTCGGGGCCTCTGTAAATCTCTGGTTGTGTGTGTTGACCGTCTGACCTAACAACGACGAAAGCATAAGAACAAATCTGATGGTGGGTTAATAAGGTTGTTTTTTGTTCTTGTTGAGGGCCGTAGTACTGTGGCAAGATCGCCTCAAAGTCAGCATAGACTACGTATGGCCTCATCTGCAGTTTGTGTACATTCTTAAAACTAACTTTAGACCCGGGCGGGGGCGTAAGAAGTACGGTTTTACAGTCTACAATACTTTTACAATGTTTCTTATGTTCAGCAGCTGCCTCTATAGATGGAATTCTAACCAAACATCTTCTACAAAGCTCTTGTTTAGCTGTATTGTTTGTAGTATAGGCCATAAGTCTGCTAATTGATCTGATTAATACATAATGGCTCTTGGAACCGTCTGTAAACAGAATCAAGTCGACATGATTCTCAAGTGATTCGCCTAAAGGGGGAGCTTTGGGAGAGATCCTTAGAGGGACTAGATTGTTTACTACAGACCATGTGTATACGCTCACGGTTATTGGTTTGTTTTGCTCTTCAAACTGAGATATACTTTCTATACTCACTGGAAAGGTTATGTTATCAAAGTTCAGGCTATCTTTATACTGCCAATAATTAGAAACTCTGTTTGCATTATTTTTAACTGGGTGTAAATGCGCCAAAATACACCACATGAAACACAAGTTGTCTGAATTATGTATGTTTAGGACTGCTCGTTTAAGAACTAACTCTCTCGGGAGAGGAATGGAAGAATTGCCGACTATAGGATAGAACTTTACTTGTCTTAATTTGATTTCAATGACCGTTCCTTTAGACCAACCGGAGCCGCGCATTTTCGCTTCTTCAATCGCTTGATTAAACTGTGTGAGCATGTAATCAGCCCAGTCAGAATTAAAGTCGCGATAACTCATTATTTCTATCTGTCTAGTTGAAACCCAGACTAGTATACTACTATCATCGAGGGTTATATATTCAATCTTAATGATCAACAACACTTTCACTGGCGGGTCAATTTGAAGAGACTCTGGGATTTTAGAAATAGCATGCGTCACGCTTTCGCGAATGTTTATAGGGTTAATAATGCCCATGTCTAGTACTCTGTTCATATTGCCCGACGGTTTGGCATCCATCGCTTTTGTGATCGTCATTTTTAAGATCAAATAAATAGGTAATACAAAAAAATAAATATAAAATTTAGCTAATATTTACTAATTTGAGGTAATACAAAAAAAAAAACTAAAATTTAGTTAAATTGAATAGCTACTCCTTCAGGGTTAGTAAAAATAGACAATTCAACGCCATCAGGAGCCATAATATTAACTAAAATTGCAATACACTTTATAACTGGGTTGGGCCAAGAATTTGGCATTTTACTGATTAAGTCGGTTACACTTTCACGAATATCTGTGTGCTCAAAAAGATCCGCAATTAATTCGCCAAACTTGTTTCTTAACTCTTCTTCATTAACCCCCCGCTCCATCATTAACTCTAAGGCGCAGCATATATTTTTAAGCTCTGTAACTACTTTGGTCGTCATTTTTAAGATCAAATATATAAGTAATACAATAATTAAATCAGGCTCGTTTTTGGGTTTGCAAGGTTCTGCTTTGCAATGTTCTTTCTGATTGCCTCAGCGTCTACCTGCTGTGAAGTAAAAGTCTTTCTCCATTTCTTTTGGAGGTCGATCTTTTGGCGTCTGTAATCATCACCGTCAGCCATGGCTCGTTTAAATTCTTCGTCTGTTACTTTTCCATCCAGTAATGTATTGCTTATAATCAGCCTTAATGAATGAAGTTTTGCTGTTGCTAAGGCTACAATGGCGGTGTGCTTTTGTAATTTGGGCGTTAGCTTCTTTAAAACAGCACTTACAATCGTGGACATGGCAACTAAACCCAAACCAACGCTCCCAAAAGCTATGGATATCGGTGTCCCAACTCCAGTAGCTAAAAGAGCGACACTAGACCCAGTGCTTAAGCCGGATACAACCGATGAGCCGGTGATTATATAAGAAAGGACATTTAAAGCTTTAGCATATTTCTTTCTAGTAACCCTATACTTATTTAAGTCACTTTCTATTTCTTCTTCAAGCTCAGTCATGTGCTTTAATCTAAACTGCTGGCCGTCCTCCATTTTAAAAAACAAGATTTTTTTTTTTTTTAATCTTGTACATATCTTCTTATTAACCCTTCTGGCAGCACCTCATCAACAGAGTAAAACGCAATAAAATCAACATACTTAATGAAAATAAAATCGAGTACTGTTAGTTTGTCTTTGTCAACCATCACAGTAACTTTGTCAGAAGATACAGAAGTGTTTATTTCATCCCGTTTTTAGTAATAACAATAACAAGCCTAAGAGGACCACCCAAGTTTTCAGACTTTATTTGCACGCCTCTGATTAACGTATGCTCTGGCAAACTAGGATCAGACTCCCTTGGAGTAATAAATAAGCGAAAAAGCATCGTCATTTTTCTAGGCAGTGATTCTAGTTTTGGGTTAAACTCTAAGCCGACGGTGTCGCCCCCCACTTCAGCTAAGGACTTCTTTCTCCGCAGCATATATTCAGAGCCCTGCTTAGTTATTTCAATCTGCTTTTTCTGTTGTGTTCCTGGGACTAGGCTAGCAAGAAGGCGTCCTTCATTCAAAGCTTTTCTAAAATTGTATTTCTTATCAAAGTATACATAGGGGCTTCGTAGTTCAAACTTTAAATGCCAGTTAATGTCAGGAAGCAACGCCCAGGCATTCTCTCGTTTATGAAGTTTGTATTCATGTTTGCCAAAATCGTTTGCCCTTAGATTTCTTATCTCTTCCAGGGTAGGATATTGCTGCCGTTTTTTATCTTCAATTTCTATTCGTTTGTAAACGCCATCGTCGGTGTACTCAAATCCATAAACATTTCCTGTCACTCCTATCAGATCAAAGTCAGTTGTGTCTGCTAGATCTTTTAGCTCTACTGCAGCGCATTTAGGAGCTAACTCTGCTTTTGATTCTGGCCCTCGAGACATTCTTTTTAATATAAACAATTTATTATTAAACAATCTATAATGAGCAATCTATAATAAACAATCTGTAATAAATAATCTGTAATAAACAATCTATAATAAGCAATCTATAATAAACAATTTCTTATAAACAATTTGTTATAAACAAACGTATTGAACTGGCGGGTCAGTCCGTAAGCATAGTTTAGCGTGCTTAGATTTTTCTAGCTGCTCTTTTATTTTTTTTAGTTCATCCTTGTTCCTGATTATATAGTTTTCACTTAAACACTCTTCAAAACTATCCCTGTCCTTAGTATAGAATAAGATGACTGATTTTAACTGCGACCTAAAGTCTTTTAAGACAGCATTGTATTTTTGAGTTAAGAGCCAAACAGAAACTAATGCGTGTCTTCCGCTAAAGGCCAGCTTAGACAGAGTCCTTCTTTTTTTAACAATGTCTTGTTCAGCTGAACAGTCATCAATAATAAACAGCGTTTCAGTTCCCTCAAATAGCCTATAGTAATGTTCTAAACAGTCGCTTAGCTTGTCAGTAGGATCAACTAAAAATATATTCTCGTCTGTCCAAACAAACTGCCTTTCTTTATAAGACTTGTTGTGCTTAATGGTTGTGCAGAATATAACAATGTGCTCGTAATGAAACCTGTAGACTGTTTGTAACAAATCAAGCATGAAGACAGTTTTCCCACACCCAGTAATCCCACAAATAAGCGAACAGTGCGGGTCTTTAGGCAAAAAGTTCAAACTATCCATCTGTTTTAATAGGCTATTTCTTTCAGTCTATTTTCTTCAATGTTTAGCTGGGCGTCATAAACCACAAAAACGTGCATTTGTATCTGACCATTCTCCTCCTTTTCCTTATTAATCTGTATGAGTATGCCATCTGACCCTACCCTTCTTCCGCTCCCGTGCAGTCTGTTGTCATACGTGGATCTAAAATCCAGCCATAGTCCATATTTGTCTGTTAGATAATCTTCGAGTCTTACATCGTGAAGGTGAAGTCTTTTACACACATGATCGGCTGTGGGGCTTGTCTGTCTGCCTCCGGCGAATAACTTTCTTATTTCATCAAAGTGTTGGTCGGGTAAAAGTCCAGCCGAATACAGCTGAAAAGGCTTGCCATCTACTGTGCAAGACAGCTGCTCAATTTTTGGGTTGTAAAACACCTCAGATTCTCTCTGAAAAGGAGCTGAGAGTTCAGTAAATAGCAAGAGAACCCCCTTTAGGGACCTTAAAGAATTGCTTATAGCTATTTCCCAGACAGTGTCTTGCTTGTTTTTAATCGCTAGACTGTGGTGTAAAACTCTTTCAAAGTAAACAACCGCCCTACTTTTATACTGATTTAAGATTATTCTAGCTAGTTCAGGGTTAGTAACAACGTCAAAATTAAGAGAGATGTTACTAACAGTGTATTTGGCTAAGGGATCGTCTGATAGAATAACAGACCCGCTGTCACTGAATGTCAGTTCGTAAGTAAGTTTGTCTCTTAGTGCGCCTTGGTAATATGGCTGATGGGTTTTTAACAGTTCAAAATCTAGAGGAATGCAAAATCTGTTCTTAAATGCTCACGCTATTGCCTGGTCTCCCTCGTCTTCCTTTGCATCTGCAGCATTAAGCCTGTGCTTAAGGCCGTTTGGGCTCTGGATTCCTTGAAAGATTTTGTCTTTTCTTTCTGTTCTAGGCAGCCACAGATCAGAATAGAGATTAAAAATGTCTGCGCTACTCAGTGAGAAGACTTCTCTACCCTCCAGTTTAATTACCATATTTTTAATGATGGCCCTGCCCAGGTTAGCAACGACAGTAGCATTAGGATCCGTCGACTCAATATCTATTTTGAATGACAGCCTGGCAGTGCCTGGCATTATAACATCGTCAGGCCCGAGGTCACTAAATCTTACTGTTAATATTTCATTAGGCTCAATTGTTGATGGATTATTTACAACCCGCACAGTCTGTCTTATGCCTTTTATGCCGTGGGGTTCCTTCGCTTTTCTGAATGGATCAAGGTCGCAGCCGTATGGGTTCATTTTTTATAAAACAAAAAATAATAAATATATAAATATGTCTGGTGAGGGTGATTATAATGTGATTAGTCCTATTGAAGAAGATGAAGATGAAATAGAGCCGGGTCGTTCATTGCAAGATGAACTTGAGGGAGCAGAAGCACGTCCTTTACTCCCTAGACAGCCTCAAGATGTAGGTTCTTCACTCCTTAGTGCTCGTCAAGAACTTTTAGGAGTAGGCTCTTCACTCCCTAGACAGCATCACGAACTATTGCAACGACGAATTGAATCATTCTATAAAAATATAGAACGGGAGCTGCCAGAAATACTTGATCTTAACGATTTTGAAGAAGATGGCGGCCATTTGTATATTAGGACTAGTGAAGGAGGCCGCGTAAGAGTTACTACAAAGCCAAACGCGACCAAGTTTTTAAGTCTAAGTACAATTAGACGAGACCTCCCTGCTGCTGATGCAGAACGATTAAACATTACAAATTTAAGGTCTGATGCTGTTAGACTTTTACAGAAAATGGGGCGGGCGTTGCCAACACGATCTGAAATAGAAATCGCCTCTATTCCAGCGTTAAGTCAAAAAACAGATGAAGCAATAACAGAATTTGAGACGAGTCTTATTGAGGAGACGAGTTTTATTGAGGGGCCAATTGGCGGTTCGCCTAGGCAAAGAGAAGGTGAGCTGAGTCCTGAAGAAGAAACAGCTTTAAAATCAATTGATGATCCTCCATTGTCTACGAGTGAACTCAGGGATATTAGAACTGATCTGCGTGACACAATATGTACCGCCTAACCCCCCCCCCCCTAAAAAAAAAAAAAAATTGTACACCCCCTAAAAAAAAAAAAAAAAAATTTTCCCACATTCCCGAAGGCCCCCTCGAGAGCAACTTAAAAAAAATAACACCTTGAGGACCCCTTGAGAAAAGGTAAAAAAAAAAAAAAAAAAAAACTGGGTGGGTAGGGGAGTGAAAAAAAAAAAATTGGGGTATGAAAAAAAAGAAAAAATTGCGAAAAAAATCTCTATTTACATCTACATTCATTTTATTGCATTTCTTTAAATGGGTTACTGGGATTTTTTAAAACCCTAAAATTTTATCACTAAAAAATAACATTTAAAAATGTCGCGTGGAGCAACTTTGATAGCACCTACTAAATGTATTACTGTTGAACTTAAAGATCTAGCAGATACTCAAGACTTTGATAGTGATGGAGAGATTGGAGCTATGTATGGATTTGAATATACTGATAATGGATACTATAAGCGAAGTGAAATAAGCGATCCCAAAAATCCAAAACTTGAGCAACTACGGAATGTAGTTGTGGAAGACATTGATAACTTTGAATACAAACTAGTGCGAACTCCTAATGATAACAAATGGCACCTTGTTCCTATTATTGATTGGAACATCAAGTTTGAATTTTTAAGTCCGTACGTTTACTTTAGCAATTTTGAAAAAACTTTTAGAAAGGCGTTGAACTCTGGTCCCTTACATATCAGTCTTGTACCAATGAACCAAAGCAGAGGTGAAATTGAAATAAATGCTTTTAAGCAGAGGCAATACCTCCTACATAGAAAAGATTCTGTTGATAAAAATGCCACCACAAAATTACAGTTTATTCCTCAAATACCTTTACCTAGTGCATTCACTATGATATTTGATATTTCTGTTAGAGCACAGAACCAAACCTAGGTGGGTTGTTGGTGTTAGTGACAATTTAATGAAAGGAATACTATTCTTGGCAACATTAGATGTTGAAGCACTTAGAATTACTGTCACTATTCAAAGTGAGGTAATCAATTCAAATCTGTTTCTTCCAGTGACAAAGTAATTATAAACGTTAATACGCAACAACTAACAGAATTATCTTATATTAACCTTACTCATCTAGATCTCATTGGATTTTATTATACTGATAATGTGTTGTCTGAAAGCATTTTACAGATAGGTGACTAGACTAGATAACCTTCTTAATACCTTAATAAGAACTTAGGTAAAAAAAATCATATTTTTTTCTAATAAAAAATGTTGATAAATTTATGCTTTATGATTTTAAGTATAATAATTATTATTACTTCATGCGTATTTTTTCATATATTTTTAAAAGAATATTTAACTGACGTCATAAAATATGATAAACAATTATATAATAAGTTAAAAAATATTCATCCTTTACAATGATGTTTATAAATAGAAGAACGTTTATAACTTTTATTACACTTTTCACAATTTATTCTTTCTTTTTTATATCTATAATGACATTCTTTACATTTCTTAATACTAAAATAGTAATTTGTTTCATCTACAGTTCTTTTACAATATTTACAGAATTGAGATCCTGGAGAAGTAATAACATTTAATATATCTGTTATAAGATTTCCACTTTCTTTAACATTGTGTAATTTCACATGATTTTCATATCCTATATAAGATCTTCTACAAATTTCACAATATTTTAATTGTTTATTATAACATTCGAAACAAACTTTCTTATTTTTCATAGCTTCATTGTGATTTTTACACTTTTCACAATAGTACAAAATCTTTAAATTTTCATTCATTTTTATTATCTCAAAATAGGTCCTAAAAAGTGGGTTTGAGATGGTAGGTTCAACCCCAAAACCCACTAAAAATAAGCTTCTAAAATGGAGGAAGAAAAAGTTAAAAAATCCTCAGATTTATCAGTATTAATAGAAATGTTTTTTAACAATATAGTTTCAGTTATAATGGTTATATTAATATGTTTTATAATAATATTTTTAATTGATTATTTTAATCTATTTAATCATATGAAAAAGAATAAATCACATCAAGAAATAGAAGATGCTTTAAACTTTAAAGGATTTCCTAAACATAAATTAGAAGAAGTAGAAAGTGAAGTTATTGATAGAACAAAAAATACACATATTTTATTATTTGGAGGGTCTGATACAGGAAAAACTTATTTTATAAAAGAATATTTAAAGAAAAATAATATTTCAAAGTATAAAGTTTTCTGTTTAGATGATGAAGAATGGTCTAAAAATGTAATAGAGTATAATATTGATAAATTAAATGATTTAGAATATTTAAAAGATCATACTATTATCCTTGATGATCAAGGAAATATGAAATTAGATAAACAAGTAGCAAATATTATTTCAAAGGTAGACATTTTAATATCCAACTTGTTTTTCTAGCTCATCTTTCAACAGATCTAAATCCTAAATCAAGAAACAATGTAAAAGAAATCTATATAACAACAGGAAACAGTACAAAATTTTTTCATGATTTAAAAGAAAAATTTATGATCTCAGATTTATCATCCTTCTCACATATAGAGTATGGAATAATAAGATATAATCTAATAAAAATTCTTTTGTTAGTATATGATAAAAATTATAAGAAAATATACGATTCAACAACAAATAAAATATCAACAAGAAGTGATTTTGACTTATGTTACTTTTTAAATCAACAAACCTTCTCTGAACTAGAAAAAAGTGAAATAGTTAACTTTTTAGAATCACAAAGTCAAATAAATGTAACAGATCCTTTATTATTATACTATTTAAATTATTATTTAATTCAAAATGGATATAAACCGAATATGAGTAAATTAAAAAATATGTTAGAAGATTATTATAGTGAACATAATACTTTTAAAGCAAAAAATATTATTCCTTTAATTAAAGTTTTTAAAGAAGGATATAAAGAAATAGTTAAATAGGAATCTAATAGGAACCTAATAGAAATCTATAAGGAACCTATCAATGACCTATAAACAACCTATCAATAACCTAATAGGAAACCTATAAAGTAACTTATCAAATTTTATCTTATAAAAATGGATGCTGAAGAATTATTATTAAACGAAAATATTCAAACAATTAAAACAGAAGATATCCATAATAAAAAAGAAAGATTATATCAACTCATTGGAACAGGGAACTCGAAAAGGTATCTTGGAAAACAATTAACTGTTGAAGAAGTTCAAACTTTTACACCTGAAGAAATTGAAGATTATTATGCTAGATACCAATCAGCTCTTGGAGCAAAAATGGCTAAAAGTATTGGAAAATCATTAATTAGTGTATACACAAAAACACTAAATTATTTCTTTAAAGTAAAAAATATTGTTTATTTAACAGAAGATTTACATAATGATCCTATAGTTTCAAATACCATTGGTTCTATATCATGTGAACTTTATTATAGATTTGGAAATCTTTTAGGTCCAGTTGCTGTTGCTTTAATTTCTGCTAATCATATTGATTTTTCTTCTAAAGAAAATGGAGAAGAAAGAGGAAACTCCGATGAAAGAGGAAACTCCGAAGAAGAAGATAGAAAAAGTAACTAAAGAGAAACATCCTGGTAGAGTTGAATCTGGAAAACGTTTAGCTGAACGTAATAGATTAAAACGTTTAGAATTAAAAAACAAAGAACACAAAGAAAAAATAATAACACAGGAAGAAGAACCAAAAGAAGAAGGCGAACACACAGAAATAGAAAAACCATAGAAGTAAATATATACAAAACATCAGATATTGTCTTTTTGTTTTAGCTGGGATGATTGGTGGAGGGATTTATATATACCAAAAATGGAAAACAAATAAAAATGAAACAAAAGAAAAAAAAAAATCGAACCTGAGAAACCCGATCCATTTTATATGGAGTAAAATGTATCCGAAAAAAACCTCATTGCGCAATTATTTGTGGAGCAACAGAATGTGGAAAGACTAAATTTATATTAGATCTTCTTGAAACAGAATATAAGAATTATTTTGATTACATCGTTATATTTTGTCCTACTTTTAAACATAATAAAACTTATCATGAACGAGAATTTATTTTTAAAGATGATCAAATATTTATTGTTAATCCAGGTAGTAAACTTAAGAGTGTTTAGAATATTATTAGACTTAATGAAAGGATATGAAACTCTTTTTATAATAGATGATTGCTCAGCAGAAAAAGATATTGTAAAGAAAAGAAATGCATTATCAATGTTAGCTTTTAGCGGTAGACACGTAAATATTTCTGTGTGGATTTTAACACAAAAATATAATGCGGTTTTAAAAGATTTCAGAGAACAGGTAAAATGGGTAGCTTTATTTTTTTGTAAAGACCGTGACAGTTATGATGATTGTTTAAGGGAAAATGATGTATAGAATCTAAAGAAAAACGTAATGAAGTAAAAAATAAATTAAAGAAAACTAAACATTCAAAACTAATTTTAAAAACAGAACAACCTACAGATTATAAAATTATTTAAAAATCAGTAAGTTGTAATTCTTGTTCGTAAAAACTACCTTTAATTTCTTCACCTTTTAAATCATTTATTTTATAAGTAACAGGATTTGTATTTAAAACTTTTTCAATTACAAATATTTCTCTAGTCCACCGAGTAGTATAACCCTTTTCAAATTTACCTTTCTTTTTTGTTATTCTTACTCTATCACCAACTTTAAATTTAGCCTTTTTAATTTTGTCACTTTTTTCTGGATATAAATTTTTATACACTGTTAATTCATTTTCTAATTTACTTGCCTCAACAGGCGTCATCTTAATAGAAGAATGCACTGTATTATTATAATCTTTAACTAATTTATCTAAAATATCATAATATTTAGTAGTTTCATTTGCAGTAAAATATTTATACATATGTTGTTTCATAGTTCCTATCCAACGTTCTACTACACTAGATTTTTCTTCATTCTCAGTTGAATATAACTCTATGTCATTAGCTTTTAATAGTTCTTTTACTTGTCGATTATAAAATTCAGATCCTTTATCTGACCAAATAAACATTGGTTTCCTTTCTTCAAATATTTCTTTAAATGCTTCACTTACCGTTATTCCTGTTTTATTTTTCAATGGAATTAACCAACCATATTTACTAAAAACATCTATTACAGCTAATAAATATTTATAGTGTTTATTTTGTTTTGAATATTGTTGCATATCAACTAAATCAACAGCCCACGTTTGATCTATTGAATCAACATAAACACGTCTTTTAGGAAATGATTTTATAACTCTATGATGTAGTTCGTCTGCTAATTTATTATTACTTCCTATAAATCTATTTTTCTTAGATCCACACTCAGAACAGTTGCTTTTAACATCTGTCTATTATTAGATGATGTTACTTGTTTTACTGACTTATTATCAGTTTTTTTTTACAACGTAAACAATATATTTTTGGTGCTCCATTTTTAAAAATATAAAAATTAGCTTATCAAATTTAATTCCTTAAAAAATGGATGGGAAAAAATCAGGTAAAGGTGCTACTAGTACCTTATCCGATGAAAAATATGATGTAATCTTATTAAAACAATATAAACATAATACAACTATTAATGTCTTTAAATATAAGATAAAAATACTAGATCCTCAAAAAGAAGTGTTCATGAATGCATTTAATAAAATGATAGAAAATTCTATTAAAGACTTTCCAAATGGAAGAATTAAAATAGTTCCTATTCATGAAATTATTGAAACAAAACATAAACAATGGCCTATAAGAACATATAATAATATTAAAGAATTCTTTTTCAACAGAATGGAAAGATTGTTAAATAGTGCCGAAGAATTAAATTTAGAAGATGTTATTTTTGAAGTATCTATTATACCTAATAAAAAAGGAAAAGGTAATGGGTTAAAAATATTAAATGAAATAAATAAAAGAAGTATTTTACAAATCAAAAATAATGATACAATTTGTTTAGCAAGAGCAATTGTAACAGCTTTAGCTTCTAATAAGTTATTAGAAGATTTTACAGATTCTCAATTAAAACATATTAAAGAGGGTAGACCATTACAAAAAAGATTAGCAATAGATTTACATGAAAATCAAATGTTGAAATAAAAGAAGAAGGTAACAATTTAGATGATTTAAAGATTTTTGAAGATTATCTTAATATTAGAATAATTGTTTTTACATCAAATAATATTGAACATATATCATATAAAGGTAATGAAAAATATGATGAACAAATATATTTATATTTAACATGATGAACATTATGATGTAGTTACTAATATAACAGGATTTCTAGCTAAACGTAGATTTTGTAAAACATGTTTAATTGGATATTCTAATCAACATACATGTAACGATGATGAATTACAATCAAGATTAAAACAATGGACATGTGATAAATGTAATAAAACCTTTTCTGTAAATTATCAAAAACCAGAAACACATAAATGTGACGAAAGAACATGTTTAGTTTGTTATGATAATTATAATATTAATGAAGAACATCTCTGTTATATGAAACCATTAAAACCTAAAGAAGTAGAAAATAATAAATATATTTATTTTGATTTCGAAGCTAATCAAGAATCTGGCATTCATATAATGAACTTTTGTATAGCTTATGATTTAGAATGTATATATTTATTTAGAAAGAACTATTTAAAAATATATACATGTGATTTTGATATAGAAAATATAAATTTATCAGAATTAGATTTAAACAATATATTTACTGGCAATGATAAAATGGAATTTGAATCGGATTCAGTCATAAATAACTTTTGTAAATATTTTGTTAGAGATAAATTTAAAAACTATACATTTATTTCACATTATGGAAAAGGTTATGACATGCAACCTATTTTAGGATGGATAGTAAATAATAAAATAGATCATAATTCTATTTCTTCAGGGTTAAAAATAACAACAATTAATGTCAAAGGAATAAACTTAAGATTTATAGATTCCATTAATTTTACACTATGTGGATTATCAGCTTTTCCTAAAACATTTAATTTTAAAGGTAACAAAGGTTACTTTCCTCATTATTTTAATACTTCTGAAAATCAAAATTATAAAGGTGTTTATCCATCAAAAGAATATTATGGATATAATACTATGACAATTGAAAATAAAAAAAAGTTTAATGAATGGTATAATAAAGTTCAAAATAAAGAGTTTAACTTTTACAAAGAAATATTTTATTATTGTTTATTAGATGTTTTAATTTTAGCAAAAGGATGTAATATATTTAGAGATCTATTTTTAAAAATAACAGATAACTGTATTGATCCTTTCCAATCTATAACTATTGCTCAGTGTTGTACTAGAATATTTAAAACATTAATGTTAGAAGAAAACACATTGGGTATTCATAAAAGTTCTACTTTTCAAGATATTCATTCTAAAAAATCTATTCAATGGTTAGAATATTTAGCTAAGAAAGACCAAATAGTTATTCAACATGCTAAAAGAGGTAGAGAGAAAAGATTCAAAAAATATAAATTTGATGGTTATTATTATGATAAAGAAAATAAAGCACATCATATATATGAATTCTTTGGTTGTTATTTTCATGGTTGTCCTAAATGTTATTCACCGAATGAAATTTGTAAAATAGGATCAAGGAAAACAATGAAGGAATTATACGATAATACAATGAATAGACTACAAATTATAAAAGATACTTTCTCGGAAGAAAAAGTTATTATTCATACTATATGGGAATGTGAATTTGATAAAAACAGTTATCCTGAAGTTGATCCAGAATTAAAACCTATTAATAAAAGAGATGCATTTTATGGAGGTAGAACAGAAGCTATACAATTATACAATAATCTTCCATATTTAAAAGGAAGGTATGTAGACTTCTGTTCTTTATATCCTTGGGTTAATAAAAATTGCGAATATCCAATAGGTCATCCTGTTACTTATTTTGATGTTTCTGTAAAAGAATATTTAAAACGAATCAATAACAAATATAAAAATTATCCACCATATTTTGGAATTGTAAAATGTAAAATATTACCACCTAGAAAGTTATATCATCCTGTTTTACCTTATAAACAACTAACATGTAATAACTCTCATAAATTAATATTTGGATTATGTAAAACTTGTATGTCAAGATTAGAAATTAAATGTACTCATAATGATAAAAAGTTTAAATCATCACATGATAAAGTACATGCTATAAAACATTGTAAAGAATGTAAAAATATTAGAAACGAAAAATGTAATCATTCAGATGAAGAAAGAGCTATTATTGGAACATGGGCAACAATAGAAATAAATAAAGCAATTAAAAAGGGATATAAATTATTAAAGATATATGAATTAGAACACTTTGAAAATACATCTAAAAAGGTATTTAAAAAATATGTTACAAAGTTTATGAAGTATAAACAAGAAGCATCAGGATGTGAATGTAATTATAAATTGAAATGTGGATGTAGTAAGAAATGTAAAAACATTCATGAATGTCCAAATCAAATAGAAAACAAAGATGGTTTATGCGATTTAGATTGTAAAAATGATAATAATTGTGAAACAAAAATACAATATCTTATAGATAATGCAGCTTATGATTTAGATATTGATAAAGTAAAGTATAATGCTGGTTTAAGATTTATAGCTAAAATATGTTTAAACTCTTTATGGGGACACTTCGGAATGAAGGATATTTTTACAAAAAAGGAATATTGTTTTAATACAGAACAATTAACAAATATAGTTTTTAATGAGAAATATGAAGATGTAAATGTTATGATATTAGATAATGAAACAGTATTAACAGAATATCAAACAAAAGAATATTATAAAAAACCTAATTCTAGTGTAAATATTTATATAGCTTTATTTACTACAGCACATGCAAGACTTAAACTTTATGAACTATTAGATATTTTACAGGAAAGAGTACTTTATCTGGATAGTGATTCTTGTATTTACCAAGATGATGGTTCTGAAGCATGTAAAAAAGTTGAAGCTATGTTTGGTAATAAACTAGGTGATTTAACAGATGAAATTGTTACAAAACATAAAGCTAATTATATTAAAAAGTTTGTTTCATCAGGACCTAAAGATTATTCTATGAAATTAGATACAGGTAAAATAGTTAGTTGTTGTAAAGGATTTAGATTAAATGCTGAAGTAGAAGAAAAAATCACATTAGATAAAAAAAGTGAAATTGGTAACTGATGAAAACGAATCATATGAAACAATTACATATAATCAAATCATTACAAATAAGAAAGATAGAGAATTAAAAACTATAGAACGAGTTAAAATGTATGATTGTGAATTTGATAAAAGAATGATACATTACGAAAATGAAAATCTGATTAGAAGTTTACCATATGGGTATTAAAGAAACGAAGTTTCACTACGCAGTTTAAAAATTATAATTAATAATTTACCTATAAAAATGAAGAGAAATACACATCTTTATGGAAATAGAAAACCTATCAGTCCTTATGATGCAGAAGATCCAGATGCTAAAGTTATATTAGGAAGAATATTATTATCAGAGATACAAAAGAAAATGTTAAGAGATACAGGTAAATGTTATTTAACAGATAAACAACAATTAATAATGGATAAGTTTGAAGGTAGAAAAATATCTAATTTTCCTGCTGGTTGGGATGCTTTTATTAGACCTGATTTAGTTTGGGAATATGTTTATAATGAACCATGTCCTATTTGATTTTTTTAGAAATAAAATAAACTCCAACCATACCAATACAAATAAATAAAAGTTCGTTATTCTTTTGTGTTTCTGATGGTTCATAGAAATCACTAAGTTTTGGTGGAGGTCCTAATGTTGCTTCGTAATAAAGTTTAATAGCTTCTTCACTATCAACAAAATCTTTACTCGCTTTTCTTTCTTCCATTACTTTTTTATTTGCATAATCTATTAAAGCTAATCTTTTTTTCTCATATTCATCTCTCGCTTTTGCTAAATCTTCTAAAGCTTTATCAGGTCGTTTTCTTTCTTGATCACTACTAAGTTTTGAAAATAAATAATTACTTCCAGAAAAAGCTAATGCATTTACAACAGCTCCACCAATTATCATTGCAGCACTAGCCATTTTATTAATTAATATTTTCAGGTATTATTCCTTGTTTAACTAGAAAATCTTTAGTAGCGATAGAAGCAGAAATAACAGCAATAAGTTTAACAGAATCTTCTACATTTAATTTATCTAAATCAGCTACTTTCATTTTCATTAAACGTTTACTAATCATACTATATCCTACACTTAATCCACTAATTACAGCTGCATGATAAATCGTATTCATAATATTTTTTTTGCTCATTTTTAAAAGAAATAAATTTAAGTATACTACTGTTAAGATTATAAAAAAGTTATGGTGGAGCATATATGCTCTACCATAAATAATTAAAATATTTTAAATAATATATATATTATACTAGTAAAGATTTAAAAAAGTTACAACCCCTCACATGTGAGGGATCATAAAAATTTAATTATTTTAATAAACTAATTTACTTAATCTCCCGTTTTCGATATTCATTTGTGCATCTGATATTACAAACGTATAAACATTAATAGGTCCTTCACCATCAGATTCTTTTTCTATTTGTAATGTAATTCCTTCTGATCCATTTTCTATTCTTCTACCACTACCATGTAGAGATGAGTCATCAGTTGTTCTAAAGTCTAACCATAACAGCATATTTGTTTAATAGAAATTCATCTACTCGAACATCATGTAAATGTAAATCTTTTGATACTAAATCCACTGTAGGATTATTTAATCTTCCTCCTCCAAAAAGTTTTCTACATTCATCATAAAAATAGAAAGGTGAAACTCCGCTAGAAAATATTTGATTAGGTTTTCCTTCTATTACTATACTAACATTTTTTATTTTAGGATTATAGAATTCTTCACACTCTCGTTTATATTCTTTTTTTGGTTCTTGAAATAACATTAATATCCCTTTCATACTTCTAGCAGGAGTGTTTAAATTTATGTTCCATACTAAATCTTCTTTATCTTTCATTGAATAACTATGTCTTAATATTCTATCATAAAATATAGTTACTTTTGATTGGTATTGATCTCTAATAAATCTTGAAAGTTGAGGACTTGTAACAATTTCATATTCAAGAGAAATTTCTGATATTTTATATTTAGCTGTTGTATCTTCTGATAAGATTACTCTATTATAATTATTAAATGTTAATTCGTAAGTTAATCTATCATTTAAAGCTGATTGACAATATGGCATATGAGTAGTTAATAATTCAAAATCTAATGGAATATAAAATCTATTTTTATATACAGATGCAAGTGCTAAATCTTTTTTCTTATTTTCATTTTTATCTCCTGCTTCAATTCTTAGTTTACATACATTTTCAGATTGAATTCCTTGATATACAAGATCTGATCTTTTATTTTCTGTTAACCAAAGATCATTATAAAGAAAAAATATATCACTATCATCAATGCTTAAAATTTCTTGCCCTTCTAATTTAATACAAATATTTTTAACAATTGCTCTTCCTAAATTATTTACTATCGTTCTATTTGGATCAGTATCAGATTCGAGATTAATTTTAAAAGCTAATCTAGCTGTACCTGGAACAATTACATCTTCTGGTCCAAGATTAGGAAATCTAACTGTTAATAATTGAATTTCATCTATAGTTGATGGATTATTTGTTGTAATCACAGTTTGCCTGATAGCTTTATGTCCTAATGGTTCTCTATATCTTCTATAAGGATTAAGTTTTTCACCATACGCTGCCATTTTTATAAGGGAAAAATTGATTTAATAAAACTTTTCTTTCATTTTCTTTTGACTAAATTTAAATACATCAGTATTATTAACAACCACTTTTATTTCCCTAAAAGATCTGCTAGTTTTTTGTTTGCTTCTTCCATTCCCAATTTCTTCCCTTCTTCTAAAAAACGATTCTTTATACTATTAATATCTGTTGGACCAGCCATCATTTTAGATTGAATGCTTTGTTTTTGTGATTGATAATTTTCATAATCATCTGTTATCTTTTTAAAATCTGAATCTGAAATATTACCATCTTCTAATGCAGTACTAATTAATTTTTGAATACTTGTTATTTTCGAATTTGCTAGCTGACTAATAGCAATATGTTTTTGCAATTTTTTATTTATCTTTTTTAATAAAAAATCAGACATTAAACTTCCAATCCCGCAACCCACACTAACGCTTGCTAATGCAATTCCTGCAGGTGCACCAATTCCACTAATTATTAGACCTAATCCAGTTGAAGAAGTTGCAATTGTTCCAAAACTAACTGCAGAATGAATATTACTCACAGTATTAAATGCAGAATTATATCTTCTACGACAACGTGAATAATTATTTAATTCATCTTGTAAATCTTTTTGAATTTTTGTAATATGTTGTAATCTAAAATTATCTGGTTCTAATGGAGCTGTTGGTTCTAATGGAGCTTCAACTAAATTAGCATTTACTATTTTAGGATATATTTTCGTTTTCTCGCTTTCCATTTTTAAAGGGATTTTTTTTCTAACTCATCGATTTTCAGAACTATAACTAAATCATTCAAATCCATCATTTCACCTTCTTCATTTCTAATACTTAAATTTAAATTTTCAAAGAAATCTCTTCTTAATTGTTTATATCTTGGAGAAATATATTCTTTAGTTTCTCTCTCACAATATGAAGATCTTTCTGTTGATATTATTTCAAGTAAATTAGATGGTTTTCCATTCAAAAGATTTTCTGTTGTTTTTAATTCATTTAAATAAAGATATAATGATTTATTAACACCCAAATTGATTGGTTTTGTTCCTGTGATTGTGTTTCGATTTCCAAAACTTAATCCCAACATTGTTTTTAGATTCGGTGACATATTATAATTTGTTGGCGCTTTTGGAAATTTTAATGTAACTAACAAATTTGCATCATTAAGTTCTGCTGTAATATTAAATGGTTCAAATGCTATTTTTGATAATGTGCAAAAATTGTAATATCCATCAGGTATGATTATAGTTTTACCACCCAATTCTGACATTCGATTATTATCTAACTTTTTACTGATGTTTATCCAATTAACAGAATATGAAATTTCACATAATGCTACATGTAAATCTCCTGATTGATTATTTATTCCATTATATATTTTAACCTCATTTAAATCTGTTATTGTTAAATACATTTTTAATACATAAAAAATGAATAAATATAATCCAGATGCAAATTATTTAATTGGACCAAAATATCACACAAAAAATATTAATCTTGATTATCTTCAAGTATATGTAACAACGGGAGATAGTTTTAAAATTAAAGTTATTAATCCTTTCCAAAATTATTTAAATCCAAAAATTAAAAATGATGCTATACCTAGACAATGGAATTCTAATCCAATACAATTTTATCAAAATCAATTAAATTTTGCTATTTGGTGTGCGACTACAGGATCTGGAGTATCTTATGTAAATCACTTTAATCATTCAGACCCTTTAACTAGATCAGTTTATCAATTTCATGTTTATTATCAATTTAGAAGAATACTATCAGAGTTACGAGTTCCATTGCCTGGAGAACAATCACACAACCCGTTTAATAATCCTATAGATCTTAAAGCATTTCAAAGAATAAGTAATGAGTTTAATATAACAACAAAAGACTTTAGACAAAACTTAGATAGAAATCATGGATTAGGTAGTCTTTACTATAAATATTCTCATCGCCTTTACAATTACGATTACTGGTTAGGGCATACATCATTTGCCCCGAATTCCCAAGTTCATTTAGGTTCAATAGAACAACGTCACTCCGATGCTTGGACAACATTTATTCTTGATGAAGGAAATGGATTTACACAAGCAGGTGTTGAAAGATTAAATGATTCGATTAGGACATATGTTTGGTGTATATTAAGTGCACAAGCACAAACAAGATCAAATATTCTTAAAAGTTTTGGCTCACAAAAACAATGTTTAACTAATATTGAAAATGCAATTAATTCTGCAGATGATTTGCCTTCAAGTATTGATAGATATCAGAATACACTTAGATATGCAAGATCGAAAGTTGATTATGTTATAGGATTTAATCTTTATATGATTCCTTCTGATTTACAACTTCAAATTGGAACAATAACAAATTATAATAATGAAATAGTTATAGCATCATCTGATCAAAAATTAGGATTAAATCCGTCAATAAATGATATGCCTGTGAATACTGTTTTAACAACTCCACCGTCTCCAACACCTCCATCTCCTTTACCTTTAACTGAGGTAGCACGCTCCCAAGAACATGAAGCAACCAAAACTGCTTTAGTTGTTGGAGGGATTGCAATAGGATTAATTTTTCTTTATTTTAGCAATTAAAAGTCCGGATATTAAAATTAATAAAGTCCATAAGTGCTCTGCCATATAACCAACTACTTTACCGGCTGTTGATAAAATCCAACTAACAATAGAACCTATTATTCCAGGTAAAGAATCAATTGCTTTTAATCCTAATTTTTTTAATAATTCAGATATATGATTTAATTGTTTTTTTACCCATCCTTTTAAATCAGAATTAGATTTTGGAGGAGTTGGTGGTGGTGGTGGTGCACTTCCTGTGATTGCAAGAACAATTGTGCTAATAACAAATCCAAAGGCTGTTAAAATACTTGCGATAGTAATACCTTGTTCTTTAAATAAAGTTCTAATTCTCTCAGCCAATGTTGCATCTTCATGAAGAATTCTGTTTATTGTTTCTCTTATTCTACTTACTTGTGTTCTAAGTTGTTCTCTGTTATTAGATAAAACTTCTAATCTAGCTGCTCTTTCTTCATTCAAATCTTTTAATCTTGACTCAATTCTTTGTTTTACTTCCGTATCTAAATTTGCGTCATCTGCTTGAACAATTTTTTCTTTTTCTCTTTCTATATGATTATCAAGTTCCCCTAATTTTGCTAAATTATTAGTTAATTCTCCTCTAATAGACTGGAGAGATCTATCAAGAGCTAAAAGTTCTCTAGCTGGAAAAATTGTTTGTGTTGATGTGTCATTAGTATTTAATTCTTGTAATGATTCTTTTAATTCTTCTGTTTCTGTAGGTAAATCATTTAAAGGTATTGTTTCTACATTTGCAGGTAGTTTTCTTTGAAACTCTTGAAATCGTTTGAAAGATTCTTTTGATAAAGACCTTGTATCCATTGTTTGTAAATTTAAAGCTTTTCTCATATTAGCAACATCTCCCATCTTTTGCCGTATATAATCCTTAGATAAAAACTCACCAGGTTTATTTTTATTTGTTAACATAGTTTCTCTACCTTCCCCATCAATACGAATAAGATCTTTTCCATCTAATCTAAAAGCATTATAATCTTTTTCATAAGGTTCTTCTCCAATTGATTGATAAAAATTGTCTACTGTTTGTGAAAGTCGCATTTCTTCTTGTAATGATCTTTCACCTGTTTCTTCAAAAGCATTATCATTATCTTCGTTATTTGTGTAATCATCTAATTCAATTCCACCTTCAGCCATTTTTAAAAAAAATATTTTGATGCAAACATTCTGATCCAAACACAACAAACATTTATGAGAAAAGTGCCCACAAAATCGGGAAAACCCGTTATGACAGTACAGGACTGTTCTGAATGCAGTGGGAAACGGGTCGGTGCATGCGATAAGGAAGTGTTTTTGAAAAGGGGTGGGGAACTTCTGGTTGTGAATAACCAATCTTCCATTACGCTGTTGTTGTAAGTTCAAAAGCAGCCACCAAGTGCATTTATCAAAAGCTTGATTCAATAAAACAAGTCAATTGAATAAATTACACTCGGCGGCCGTCTGAATAGACAGCCTTAAAAGCAGGCATTGCAGCGAAGTAGAGCAGTGAAGCAGAACGTTGGCAGGGCGGCTAAGCGAAGCAGGCAAAAATTATATACATATATACAAAGTCATTGTCTTGGCGCTCTAGCTGGAGCGCGAGGTTGGCAGCAGGCCAGATACTGCATTGTGTAATCGTGTTTCAATGAGAAAGTGTCTTGACGCTCTAGCTAGAGCGTGGGGTTGGCCTCGGGCCAGTTCTTCTCTCACCCCGAGTGCGCAGCATGGTACCACTGTCTGCTATGGAGTCAAGAGAAGACTGTGTTTGAATCTGCATTACTGGTTGTTCAGTGGTAGACCAAAACTTCCTTATCTCCTCACTACTAGAAAACATTTCTTTTAGTTCTCTCCTCATGGAGTAGACCTCAATGAATGGTAGTCCAACAGTAGAAAACCTTTTCATGTACGGCCTCAGCAGACGTGAAATCTCCCTCAGTTTACGGGAATATGAAGGTGAGATTCCAATATACTGTTTCAACCAGTCACCCCATTTTTGAGTCTGCGCTCCACTTTCCTTTTCTTTTACATAATGCTCAAAAGTGATATCTAAAAGGTGTCCATACTGCAGATTAAAACACATGCTAGTAGCCTCGTGTCTTTGTATTTGTCTATATCCTTCTTGCAGTTTTTTTATAGCTATTTCTGAAGTCGATATTGACTCTGGAGAAAAGTCAAAGACTTCTTTTCTTACTGTTTTGCTAACATCTACCTGCTTTGTTTGTAAGTACTGGTGAAGCTCGTTTGACGACATATTTATCTTTTGTTTTTTTGATTGCTCACCATACAAAGCTGACAGCTTTCTTTTAGGAAGAGAAGGAAAAGCAGGTAGTTTCTTGCTTTTTGATGGTCCTTCTCTTTTGGTTCTGTTTAAAATATCAGCACAAGAATTGTAGTAAGAAATATGTTCATCAAGTGTACTAAGTTGCTCTTGCCCCCATTGACCTTCCATATTTTCAGGAATAATTAAACTAGTGTTTTGTCTTGAATAGTCTAGCAATTCTTGATGAACGTTTTCCGATTCAAGAATTTCCCTATCTAATTCAGAAGAAATACTGTCTTGCAACATAACACAACACTTTCTAACTGAAAACACGACTGCACTGCACACCCGCAAATGACAAGACAGCTAGGTTCAGTTGCTAACAACACAAGTGCTGGGCGGAAATGTCGTCACTGTTACTAATCAGCTGATTCTATCTAGTCTTGTGATTGGGAAAGGTAAATAACATGTCTAGATACGTTTTATATGAGGCGGGAATACCTTTCAGATAAGAGCACTCCGCCCGCTATTGAAATTGTTTACAATGGACTTGTGTACACACCGACTTTGAATGCCGCTTTTAAATAGCGCCGACGGCTTAACCCATATCGCTGTTCCCTCTTTTTCACTCTAACTCTCCGACCCCTTTTTTTTTTTTTTTTACCTTTTCTCAAGGGGTCCTCAAGGTGTTATTTTTTTTAAGTTGCTCTCGAGGGGGCCTTCGGGAATGTGGGAAAATTTTTTTTTTTTTTTTTTAGGGGGTGTACAATTTTTTATTTTTTTTAGGGGGGGGGGGGTTATAGGCGGTACATATTGTGTTGCGTGAACTCTTGAATATTAAGTCTGCTTTAGCAACTACGAACGAAGAACTAAAAAACAACTTGGCAAAATTTAATGAGCTAAAGAGAGAGATAGACGAAGAAAAAAATAAGCTGGCTGATGCAGATGATAACAATTTAGGACAAAAGAAAAGGCTAGAATACAGGCGAAAATACAGGATTTAATGAAAGAAAAAGCAAACGTGTTAGCGGCGTTGTATATTAACAGAGAAAAAATAGCAACCCAAATAAGCAGAATCAGAGAAACTATAAACAAAATGATTTATGAAAATACTACGCTAGCAGAAAGAATAAGGACTCTGTTCAGAGAGCAGGGGATTACAATAGTTAGTATATTAACGGCCGTTGGGTTTGCTATCTCTACACTGGTTTATGCATTAACCGGCAGTGCGCCAACAGGGTCAGTAGCGCCTCCAACGCCTCAGCCTGGTAAAAGTTGGATTAGAAAACAATTGCACCATCTGGCAAACTTATTAAAGAAGTTAGCTGCCAAAGCGCTTGGTGCACTGCCTGGCATAATAGGCGGTGTTGTTAGTTGGGTTTTGTCTACAATAGGCAAAGTGGTTGGTTATATGGCTAACCATCTGTTGACTTTGGGGTGCTGGCCGCTGGTTTAATTTTTAGTAAAATAAAGTATGACCAGTCCAGTAAAAGTTAAAAACACAACAAGGGCCGTCTTTTCGCTAGTGTGTCTGTCGGGGTGAGGCACATCGACGGGTGGGGGGTCGCTTTCTGGGCTGCTTATAACTGGCGGTGGGGGTCGCTTTCTACAGGTTCTGGGCTAGATACTTTTTTAAAAATGGCTGGCGCGGGCCTTGTGTTTAAGCCTTGATTGTGTCCTAAGTTTTGATCGTCTCCTGCTATGAGGATTTCATTATTATAATTCTGTATCATGCCAATCTGCAGTCTGAGGTCAGAAGGCAGCATGTATAATCCATGACCCACAACAAAGTCAACCTTTGACCTAGCATGTGAAAGAACGTTTTGGTACCTTTGTATGCTGGAAGGCAAATCAACAGCAGAGTTAATAGCATCTTCTAAATTGGCTAGAAATTGTTTTCTGGCGTCAAAACCTGTAGATTGATCCACTATGCTAGACTTGGTCTGTGCTTGCGCTCCTAATAGGCATCAAACGTACGTGCGTATGGAGTCATTAAGTCTTTGCACTCCTGGCATTGTTAGGCCTTCACTTTCATCCAAGATAAATGTTGCCCAAGCATTGGAGTGTTTTTGTTCTATTGATCCCAATCTAACTTGGGTGTTTGACTTAAAAGTGGTGTGGCCGGGCCAGTAGTCAAAATTATATTCTCTACGCTGGCCCCACAAATACAATGTGCCCAGCCCGTGATTTCGGTCTAACTTTTGTCTAAAGTTATTTGAAGGGTTAATGTTAAATTCGTTGCAGATTCTTTCATATGCATTATTGTCCATTGGGCTGAGAAATGGATTAAACGCGTTGTCATTGGGGAGACGTACTTGTAGTTCAGTTAGTATGCGCCTATACTGATAATAAACATGAAAGTTATATACTGACCTTACTAAGAGATTGGGGTGGTTTAAATGGTTTGTATATGAAACACCGCAGCCAGTGGTTGAGCAGTAAACTGCAAAATTTAACTGATTTTGGTAAAAAAAAAACCATAGGGTTGGATGACCATGCTGATGGCACTCTATCACTCTTTATTGGAGGATTTAAATATCTAGTTAGGGGGTTTACAAGCCTGACTAGAAAGCCATATGATTCATCCACTGCGATGGTTAGGCTACTAAAGTCCAAAGATTTGGGCTCATAAACCCCCCCTACGTCGTAAGTGGCACTTCCATTATATTTAAAAGGTTCCATTTTAAATAGATTTTTTTAAAAAGGATTTAAAAAGGATGCACATTTATATAACTAAACAAAACACGCGTGTGTTCTTAAAGTATCCAATTGACAATAGGCGCGGTGATAGTAGGGTTGCTCTTAGAGAAATTGGTTTTAAAGTTAAGTGGTTTAATATATCTGAAGAAGCTCAGAATAACTGGATTAATATTAGTAACGATGGGGGCAATCAAATAACTCATGAAAAAATACCAGAAGGTTATTACAACTTTTGTTCTTTAAAAGAAGTACTTAACGAATTTGGCATATTGCTAAAAATTAACGAAGCAAACCTCAAAATTACTATGCATTTTCCACCAGAAGAAAGAAGAGAATACACTTTTCCTAAAGGCCTTGCTAGAATCTTGGGCTTCCACAGTACTAGCAGAGCTTATAAATTTAGCACAAGAGAAGACATCTATCAATTTGAAAGTAATGAACCATCTGATTTTCTCGTGAACCCAATGTTGTATGTCCATTTACAAGAGTTAAAAACAGATACTGATTTATTTGATGGCCATCCATCTACAGTTCTAAGAGTACTACCATCAATTAAGGCGGTGTTTTGCGATTATCAGTTAAGCACATTTGGTGAAAACAGTCGGTTTAAAGAATTAGTTGCAGGGTCTATAAATTCAGTGTGTGTAAAAATAACTAACCAAGATGGAAAACCAGTTGTTTGTTCTGATTTATTAGTAGTGCTTGAGGTAGAAGAGCGTACTAGAAAAATAGTAAGGGCTCAATCCCGCGGGCGTTAATCAGAGAGAAAGTTAATATGTGCGGTTCTAGAGCAGGAAAATTATTTTGCCCGCAAACCCCACTTTTCACGCAATTAGATTTGTTTAATTTTGTAGATTTTTAGCTATTTTTTTGGTTGAGAAAATTTAATTATGTGAAAAGTGGGGTTTGCGGGCAAAATAAGATTGCTGATCAAGAACAGACATATTAACTTTCTCTCCTGTCTTCATGACTGCTGGCAGAAGGGGCTGACTGAACAGCTTCACTGTACAGTTTTGTGCCAGGTACCAACACGGGGAATGGATAGTGACACTTGAGCTCGCAGAATTGTTGGCAGGATGTTTGGTTAAGGTGTCGGAGTGTTGCTCGTGGTATACGTTGTGACGATCGTCACGGAAACGATTCTGTGGTACCCGGTCGTTGTGTCTGGTAAAACGATTTCCGACTGTCTCCCGTCTTTCGCCGTAATTCCGAAGTCTGGGGTGATCCTTTGAGTTGTACGTGTATGTACGTGGTTGATCATGAACAAACAACCTGCCATTCTTAAAATATGCGTTTTTCCCCTGTTGCCGGTAGTAGTGCATTTCTTCTCGTTGGCGTACAGTCAGATCGGCAGATATCTTGATATTCTCTCTTCTGAGTAGGTTCCTTAAATAGCTGTCACTCAGGATGTCCATTTTGTCTGACCATCTGTGGAAACGAACGACTAAAGGGCGTGGTTGAGAGGAGGACTGTTTGAAGCTTCCAACACGGTATGCTTTGTCTATGTCAGACAGACTCCAGGAGTCAGAGGGTGAGAAATGGTTTAAAGTTTCAACTACGATTTCCGCACTTTTCCTGTTGTTTTCAAAACCGGTTTCACGCAGACCAAGAAATTTCAAGTTGTTTTCTTTCGAATTCATCTCTAGGGTATTAATTTCTTGTTCCATTCTTTCCAGTCGTTGTAAGATACTGACCTTGTCGTCCTGCATGTTGTGCATCATTTTCCTGTGATCTTCAACGATACTTTGTAGATCAGACACATCCGTGATCAGTTGATTCACACTTCTTTGAAGGCAGCCGAAGATAGCATCCATTTTGTCGCAGACATTTGTAGAATGCAATCGGAGTTCCTCCAGTATCTGCACGAACCTAGTGTCCACAACAGTATGTATGTCTTGCATCAAGTTTGTATTGCTGAAGGGGCCGGGATTCTTCTCCACGTCCATGCACATTGTCAGAATGATCGACAGGCAGTACAGTACGGACAGCGTCAAACAAATCAGCCAGTCAGTGCACCCTTTCACGTAGCCACACTTGAACTGTGGCATATCTTGACTGGGCCGAAACGAAGTCGTTTTTCGGAGGGAAATTTTCATCACAATTGGGTAAAAAATACCAATTCTTGCTCGGTGCATTTCAGCGGTGGTAGGCATACTGATTATATTGTCGTCAGATTCTCTTGTGATGAATAATTAGCTAAAATACACTAATTTCCTACACAGCGGCTGAAACACGACTTCCCTGTCCAGTGAACGCGAGCTCACCCCCAGAGAGAGAGAGAGACAGAGAGAGACAGAGAGAGAGAGAGGGAGAAAGGAGGGGTAGGGGGTGTGGGGGGGGGGGAGAAGTGTCTTGAAGGGAGGAGGGTAAGGAGTGAAATCGCTCACAACCATACTAGATGTGTATGTGTGTGTGCGAGCGTGCGTGCGTGCGTGCGTGCGTGCGCGTGTGTGTGTATGAGTGTATGAGTGTGTGTGTGTGTGTGTGTGTGTGTGTGTGTGTGTGTGTGTGTGTGTGAAGTCAAGTCAAGTCAAGTCAAGTCAAGTCAAGTCAAGTCAAAATTTTATTTTCAGATGGAATATTGAATAAGCAATAAATCAGCTTTTTTTACATCAAGCCATCCATATAAAAAAAATGACAAAACGATGAGAAGTCACAGAAATTTATGAAAATCAAAGATAATGAAAAAATAGAAACCAGAGGAGAAATGGATGGGGGTGGGGGGGGGGGGGAGGGGGAGGGGGAAGGTAGGGAGTGTACAGATGAAAAGGGTAAAACTCCAGAAAGTAACGAAATAGAACGAGAGAGAGAGAGAGAGAGAGAGAGAGAGAGAGAGAGAGAGAGAGAGAGAGAGACGAGACAGACAGACAGACAGACAGACAGAGAGAGAGGGAGAGAGAGAGACAGACAGATAGACAGAGAGAGAGAGAGAGAGAGAAAGAGAGAGAGAGAGAGAGACAGACAGACAGACAGACAGACAGACAGACAGACAGAGAGGGAGAGAGAGAGACAGACAGATAGACAGAGAGAGAGAGAGAGAGATGAGACAGAGACAGAGAGATTGGTTATGTACAATATGTACATTGTCTACACAAATTGTGCACGGTATGTATACTCCAGGAATACTGTCAACACTGACAATACCTTTTCCTTTGAGGCACACACACTCAAGCACGAGCATGTACATAGATATACATATACATATTCATTATGGGTCACGGATGATGCCCGATGTTTTAGTTTACCGTTATAGTCGTTACTAACGGCTATAACGGCCCATGACGGTTTTTCTTCTTTATGGAATATCTCAGAAAGTACTTGGCCGATCTTTCTGAAAATTTGTAGGTATGTGTATTAGAGGCGACGGATGATGTCCGACGTTTTAGTTTACCGTTATATTGTTACTAACGGCTGTAATAGCCCATAACGGTATTTTTTATGAAATGTCTCAGAAAGTACTTGGCCGATCTTTGTGAAAATTAGCAGATATCTTCATTATGGGTCACGGATCATGCCCGACGGTTTAGTTTACCGTTATGGCCGTCACTAACGGCTATAAGAACCCATAACGGTTTTTCTTTTTTATGGAATATCTCAGAAAGTACGTGGCCGATATTTCTGCAAATTTGTAGGTGTGTTCATTATGGGTCACGGGCGATGCCCGATGTTCAAGTCTGAACATCCGTGACCCATAATGAACACACCTACAAATTTTCAGAAATATCGGCCACGTACTAACCGTTATGGGTTCTTATAGTCCTTGCCGGATCTTTCTGAAAACTTGTAAGTATGTTCATCATAGGTCACAGATGATGGCTGATGTTTACCAGAATAGCCATTACTAACGGTTACACAAATCCAAGACGGTTTTTCCTCTTTATGGAATATATCACGCGTATTCAGGATAAGCTGGTAGTACGTTTATATGCTTTGCATCTTGTTTGATTTTAAGATGAATTACGTGAATTCGGTACACACGCTTCCTTCTGTTGTCAGTTTAATTCTTTGCTTGCAATGGGCATGTGTGCGGCCACATTATTTCTCTTCTCAGATAATAAAGTTGATTTGTTTTGATTTACTTAGATTTGCTTTGATTTCAATCGAGTGTGCGTGTGTGTGTGGTGTGTGTGTGTGTGTGTGTGTGTGTGTGTGTGTGTGTGTGTGTGCGTGCGTGCGTGCGTGTGTGTGTGTGTGTGTGTGTGTGTGTGTGTGTGTGTGTGTGTGCGTGCGTGCGTGCGTGCGTGCGTGCTTACGTGCCTGCGTGCGTGCGTGCGTGTGTGTTTATGTGTGTATGTGTCTGTATGTTTATGTGTTTAAGTGTATGTGTGTGTGTGTGTGTGTGTGTGTGTGTGTGTGTGTGTGTGTGTGTGTGTGTGTGTGTGTGCTAAAAACCTATGCTATGCAACAAGCCTACGCAAGTAAACACGAATGGATGTAATACATTCGTAACCATTCATACATATTATGTAATAGATATATAGACAGATAGATAGATAGATTATTAGGTAAAAACATAGATGGATGGATGAAGATACACAGATAGATAGAAACATAGATAGATACATAGATAGATACATAGATAATTTTCTATCTTCTGTGCCACCTCCATGTCGTTGCACCCAGGTCGTTCATTCCACCACTCGTCTACAGCTTCTGCCTGGCCTATCCCTCCACCGCCCCGGCATCGACAGTCCACAGGGAGCACGCAACGTCAAGTCGCCAGGAGGCAACCCACCAAAAGAAACACTGCACTGCTACCGAGTCCCTTCGGCACCGTTTCGTGGTGCCTGTTTTAATATAGGATAGGCAGGACAGCGCCTGCTAAGCTCCCTACTAACTACAATAATTGGCTAATGGCGGAGCCGGCCTGAGTGAGCTCTCCCTGCGGAGGACGCCACCACGTCCGCCCAGCGACATGTCTCATGAAGTTGACGATACCCGAGAAAATCAACCCAAGGCCATAGACATGGAGAGGCAATGACACTGCATCACCGTGAAGGTAGGGCATGAAGAGCCACAGAATTTAAGACTTTTTTTTTATTGCTGATGGATGAGGATGAGGAATATGAAGCTGATGCTACGGATTTGCAGCTGTACTCTACGCTTACTTTCATAATATATCCCGTCGTCAACCAGGCCTGAAAGATACAGACACCTGCAGTGTTGGTCAGGATATTTGAGCAACACTGGCAGAGACGCGTCCTTTAAGTGGATGAAACTCGGCTCTGTTGTCTCAGTTCTCCTGGTTAAGCCCAAAGCAAACTTAACTCTGGGTAGGAGCCGGTCAGGGCAGAAAAATCCCACAAGTCAATAGTTCTGGTTGGAATCGATCCTATGACCTCCCAGCTCCCTCGTCCTCGTCCTGTTTGATCAGCATTGAAACTGTCCCAACGTCTGTGGCCTCTCATGCCCTGCGCTCGTGGTGACTTCATTTCATCGTCTCTCCACGTCTGTTGTCTTCTGTCAATGAAAAGGTCTCGCTGTATGCAAGCATGTTAGAGGAGCTAAGCGGTATATTTAAGAAACGTTTAATAGCAAAAGTGTGCACTGTTTCTATCTGCTTATTCTCTGCTGCACCCCAGACTTCTGCTGCGTATGTCAGGATAGGCTCGATCTGTGTGTCAAATAACTTCCAGAAAAGTGAAGAATCAGTGGAACTTAATTTGTTCATAGCTCTGAGAATTTCAGTGACTCCCTTCTTCCCTTTTCTACATGCCTCTGTCCAAACTGTATTTAAACTGAGCTTGGTGGTAAAAATTACTCCAAGATACTTATCGGAATTTGTAACCTTTACTTCCATATTGCCATACCACCATTTTTCATGAATAGAAAGATGTCCTCCCTTGCGAAAAAACATTACATTCGTTTTATCCAAATTCACACTCAACGTAAGTCTATCAGCTTCCTGTTTTAGAATATTCAACTGATTTTGTAAGCGAACAACAGTATCTGAGAGAAGAATAACATCGTCAGCAAACAGCATCAAAAACATTTCAAGAGCTCCTGGGAGCATCTGTATTCCATGCTTTCCTCTTTTTGATAATTCAATAGCTAATTCATTTATTAACAAAAAACGAAAACAACCTTGGACTAAGTAAACAACCTTGCTTAACGCCTCTTGGGCAACTGAAGAAATCCGTGTAAACATGCTTGTCACGCACACACACCAGAACAGTATCATATAATACCACTAATGGCTCTGTACAATTTAACTTTAACGCCACTGTTTCTCAACACATTCCACAATATATTTCTGTTCACCGAATCAAAGGCCTTCTTGAAGTCAACGAATGCAACATACAACTTAGAATTTTTATTCAGATACTTTTGGACTAATACGTATAAGGTGAATACATGGTCAATGGTGATGTAGCCCTCTCTGAATCCTGCCTGCTCTTCAGTTAGTAAGCCTTTTGTTTAAGATATGCGTAAAATTTTTTCCTATTACACTTGTCAGTGCTACTCCTCTGTAGTTATCTGGATTGTTTATGTCTCCCTTTTTGTATATTGGTACTATAATAGATTTTGACCAGGCTACTGGAAATGTTCCTTTGTCAAAGAGGACGTTAAAAGGATTTACTAAAAATTCAATAACAGCAGCATTTGCCAGTTTACTTCTGATGTTTGATATCATTCATAACTTCACTTTTGGAAATTGGCTCATTGAACAGAGGTTCTTCTACACTATCGTTTTCTTCTTCTGTCATAACATTTTCGTGTTGATATGTATCTCCCACATCATTGAAGACTCTATAGAAATGATCATGCCACTATTGAGAATTA
The DNA here is from genome assembly GCA_033310375.1 of Conus canariensis. Classification (NCBI taxonomy): domain Eukaryota; kingdom Metazoa; phylum Mollusca; class Gastropoda; order Neogastropoda; family Conidae; genus Conus; species Conus canariensis. The sequence continues at coordinate 2,374,621 of CM065737.1, forward strand.
ATTTCATTATAAATTACACTTTTTCTATTTACAGATCGGATAGTTGACCAAAATAACTTTGGGTCATTAATCGACTCTCTTAATTTTTGAAGCCTAATCTCGTCATATTTCTCTTTTTTCTCCTTTCTCAATTTGTTATATATCTTTCTTTCGTTGACATATAGCTCCTTGCGTGTTACTAGGTTTGTTTTTGTTTTTGACCTTCGCCAGCTCCTTAGAAGACCTTTAACTGTTCTTTTCTTTTGAGTACATTCTTTATCAAACCACATATTTGTTTGTCTTTTCACTTTCCCACTTACCCGAATCATACATGCTGCCGCTGCATATAATGCATTGACAAAAACATCGACACATCCGTTAATATCATCCTTCAAAATATCTTTCGCTCTCTTCAAGCATTCTATAAACTCACATGAATCAATGTCATCTTTGTAAATCTTCACGTTTTCGTCACACCACACAATTCTGTCTTCCTCATTTTCTGGCAACGCGTTCTCTCCCTTTACATTCTTCTCGTTCTTCCATGTCAACTCAACCGGGAAATGCCAGGAATGTAAACTATCTCCCACTCACATGCCACAATTTTTTAACAGTTCTGATGACACAATGAAATAATCGATCACACTACACCCATGCGATGACACATATGTAAACTCGCCATTAACATCTCCTCTGCAGCTCCCATTCACCATTAGCAGATCATACTTATAACAAAATTCAATCAGAGAAGCTCCAAACTTATTGACAACTGAATCTTTTGAACAGTGCCTAACAGACTCATCTTCCTCATCACGTTCTATGTTAAAGGTATAAAATGTTATGTCTTGGCCTTCAGGTTGTTCATTTCCTGTTCTAGCATTCAAATCACCAGCTACAATGATATAAACTTCAGCTGTCTCAATGCTTTGCCTAAGATTTTCCTCCAGAATGACTATGCCGTCTTTTGTTTCATTACTATTATAAACTGGACTTCCATCAGGCGCAACATAACACGCCACAAGCAAAATATCTTTATCTACATTAAACAACATCTTATCAACCCTTATAGCGACAATATTATCATCTTTTATTTTAATAACTTCTTTTATATTCTGACTGTAACAATTCTTTACAAGCAAGAGAACTCCGCCTGAATTTCTGCTTTGGTTCGATAGCTTTCTTGCTGGGCGCTAAACTTAACATAATCCGTGAAAACACCGCTGAAATCAAATGTGCAATCAACGAAAGTTTCAGTCAGACACGCAAAATCAAAGTTACGCACATAATTAACAAAATCAATGTCATTGAATTTGCTATATAAAGAGAGAGAGAGAGAGAGAGAGAGAGAGAGAGAGAGAGAGAGAGATGGGACGGGGGTGGGATGGCGTGGGGGTGGCGCTGTTGTGTCCTGTTTTTCTCAAAGCTCCATAACGACGGCTACCACATTGGTATCCCAGAGACAACGTGCAACAACCGCCTAACGACAAAAAACACCAACCCCAGGAACACCCTAGCACGTAGCACATCAATGGGAATGCGTGACATCCAGCCATTTTTAGCATCTGCGTTTGCCTGCGCGCGCGCGCGCGCGCGCACACACACACACCGCGCGCGCGCGCGCGCGCGCGCGCGCGCAGAAGGGGTGTATGTGAAAGAGCAGGGAGGGAGGAGTGGGCGTGGACACCGCCCTATACTCTGAGCGCATGCGCACTCTCCATTACTAAAGGCACCAATGAGGAGGGGCTTCAGGTACTGTATAAACATCCACCCATGTAGCTGAGCACGTCATTGTCCTGTCGGGTGGATGTGTGAGCGAACAGCCGCAGAGGAAGAACGTGGATGTGTGAGCGAACAGCCGCAGAGGAAGAACAAAACAACTCAAACCAACCGATCAGCCAGTCCATCAAGCAACCCACGGACCAGACTGATTATTGACCATCTGCCACGTCCACCCTTCCCAGGCCATGAAGCCGGCTTGCCTGATCCTAGTTCTGCTCGTATTTGTGACAGGTCAGTCAGCAGTGCAGTGCGCCTGTCGCTCCTTGCCGATGTTACTTTCAGACACATTGTTCTGGCTGGAATGTGATTTCAACCTGATACGCACACATATCCGTCTGGGCTGTAGGCAAAGTCACTCATTTTTTTTTTCAAAAGGGTGTATTCAACAAGCAACACGTTTACTTACTTCCGTCAAATTTTCTGTTACAAGTAAAACGACAGACATTAATCTGAAGATGTTAAGATATCATATGCACAGTACATGCAATGACATTAGGAACATGCAGACACATGGGTCCACACACATGCGCATGCACACGCATATGCTTTAAACGTCCATAAACTACACAAACAGAATGTTGTTGGTCTTAAATAAAAGTAAACGCAAACCAAAAATATGATACAATTATTTCAAGAAGTAGTAGTGATTTCAGCAGTAACGCACAGGCTTGTTACACTGACATTTTGTTTGCTTGTTTGTTTGTTTTTTCCGAACTGATTTATGGTCTTTTAACTTTTTTCAATACGTGTTTCACTAATCACCACCAGAATGTAAATATGTATTTGATTCTGTGGTTGTAAGTTTTTAATATGCATCTATTGTCTCATAAAAGTGTTTCCCTTACAAACATTTACCACACATAACGCCTTGAAAGAGGAATGTCTATTGTGACAGTTAAAATCTGGAATTTTCTATTGTCGTCAGTGGTCAGTGAGCTTGATTTCAACAACACTGGTCTTTCTGCTCTTTTGTGCAAACAGTGAATCTGTTTCAGAAAAAAGAAGAAAAGGGGGTGGGTGGGTGGAAATCCCTATGGTTTTTAAGAAAAGGGGGTGGGTGGGGTGGAAATCCCTATGGTTTTTGTCAATTTAAAAAGGGGTGGGTGGGGTGGAAATCCCTATGGTTTTTGTCAATTTAAAAGGGGGTGGGTGGGGTGGAAATCCCTATGGTTTTTGTCAATTTAAAAGGGGGTGGGTGGGGTGGAAATCTGGTTTTTGTCAATTTTCTGTTTTCGTTATGTCAAATACTAATATTTTCCAAATGAAAAGCAAAATGTTGATTGTAAGTTAAATTCTAGTGTTCTCAAATTACTTTAATGATTTTAAAGGCTTTGGAAATCGATTTTCCAACAATCTCTGAGAGTTAAGAAATAATTCTATCCTTTACAATAAACTTTACAATAAATAAACAAGTAAATGAATAGATAAATGAGGACAGAGAGAGAGAGAGAGAGAGAGAGAGAGAGAGAGAGAGAGAGAGAGAGAGATCATTTTATGTAAAAAAAAATAGTTGCACCTATCAAGATAAAACATGGAGAAAGACAAGCACTAGCAAAAAAAGATAGACGACCACAACAATAACCTTTCCTTTCCTCATCGCCCCTCCCTCCCCTCCCCCCCCCCCTCCCCTCGCTTCCCCCACCCCTCCTTCTCCGTCTATCTGTTTTTACTCGGTCGGTTGGTTTTGTCTGTTTGCTCAGTTGTTTGCTTGATTTGTTTGTTAAGTTGTCTGTTTTTGAAGGACTCCCAGCAATATACAAGATACACAACATATAAGCCTCCCTGCTCCCCCCCCCTCTCTCTCTCTCTCTCTCCCCGCCCCTTTGCCCGGCACCAGTATTGAAATTTAGATATTTGTAGTGGGTTTTTTTGTTTGGGGGTATAAGTAATGTACACGAGCATAATTGTCATGATTCTGTCACTTTTTATATGCGAATAAAACGTTGTTCGATATACCTTAATGTCATACTGTGCATAAGTGCATGCACACACTCAGCAATAGTACTCTACTCTCTCCCAATAACCAGAAGGCGCACTACAATAACTCTTCTTCTCCCCCTCCTCTCCGGGGAATAATTTACTAAACAATAATCAATTTTCCATCATATTCAACTGGTTTGTCTTCAAGGAATTATTTTTCATTCCTCCTCTCCAGTGGAGGTACAATCATTCCACAGATCCACTAGTTGGGACCAAATGTCACCTCATTATACATAATACTTCACAAATATATCTTTTACCGGTTTCTCCTCCTCACTGGAGTAACAATGTATATATTTTCAAAGACAAATCGAAGGATGGCTTAAAATATAGTAGTATCAACCGAGTTACCATTCGTTAACAAGAAGTAGGTCTTGTATACTTGCAAGGAAGAGACAGGTCACATTATTTGTATCATAATACCAGCGACACCTGTTTTAATCAAAATACCAGTGACAGCAATAATGGGTCTGTTCAGTTATAGTTTTGCCCACTTTGCCATGAACCGTTGTACAGTTTTTGAGCGCAGGGTGGATTTTTTTTTTTTAGCAACGCCACTTCACCTCTCAGTTCAAACAAGAACTTCTTAGTTCGGTACTTAGCTGGGCGCACAGAACACAGTTGCACGCGAGTATCATCATCTTTGAAAAATGACCACTGGGGCCTCTTTTCGATGCCATAAAGTGTGGCTATGAATGACTTGGTAAGCATAAACCAGACCATTTTCAAAAATATTTCCGCCTTGTTTCTTTTTTTTTAATGTGCTGTGTTTTCGGGCTTCTTGAAAACATGTCCTATTTGTATCCAGTGTGTGTGTGTGTGTGCGTGTGTGTGTGTGTGTGTGTGTGTGTGTGTGTGTGTGTGTGTGTGTGTGTGTGTGTGCGTGCACGTGTGTGTGTATCTGTGTGTTATGGTGGGTGGGTGTGTGTGTGTGTGTGTGTGTGGGAGAGAGAGAGAGAGAGAGAGAGAGAGAGAGAGAGAGAGAGAGAGAGAGAGGGTGTGTTGTATGAGTTCACCTTGCTATTTCAATTACTGAAACCTCTAATACTTTCAGTGCAACTGGTTCAAAATATTTTCTCTTGGCTAATATGAACC
>CM065737.1:2384453-2386953 GCA_033310375.1 Conus canariensis
TGCTTGAGTGGGTGAATGGGGAATCATAAATGTTGCTCAAAATGAGCATTCAGCAAGCTTATAATCTCCAAGAGGGAGACCCTCTCCAAAAGGGAGAAGACGCACTAACATATCATTACTCCTGGTCAGGTACCGGTATTTCGAAACCCGATTGTTTCTCCTCAGTGACCTCGGATAGTCCTAACTTGACTCCTCTGCCTTGTAGGTTAAATCAGAATGCTATCCCAGAAAAAAGGCTGGTGTGCAATACTATAGTGTGTTTGCTGAATTAAAAAAACGCACCAAAGGTCCCAACTAAGAAGCAATAGAAAATTATGAAACAACAAAATAAACTACATGTTCTTGTGAAAAGTAGATAATATAAAAAGATAACATCTTAAGACAAAAGTGCTGAGGGCCAGTTCTTGGAATGAATCCACAAGGGACTGAACTGTAATAAAAATTCCAAGGGTAAGTAACTGAGCACATTCCATCAATTTTCAGAGCAGCTTGGTGTTGCAATGACTGCAAGAAATATTGAATTATAAACAAAACTTGCTCTTATGTCTTAGATTGAAAAGGTAGGGGAGATAAGCTTTCATATCTGCAGTGGTAGATAATTCTGCCTAACTAACAGCATGTGCTTGAGTGGACGAATGGGGAATAATAAATGCTTCTCAAAATTATCTCCCCGTATTTTTTCAATCTAATACATAAGAGCAAGCTTTGTTTACAATTCAATATCATATATTTATGTATGTCTATGTAATAGATATGTGTGTGCGTGCGTGTGTGTAGTTCCAGGAGCCGGTCATCCGTGCCATCATTCCAACTGTTACTACACCCTGAACTGTATCAATGGAGAATGCCTGTGTGACAACGTCACCATCGGATATGAGGTGGCCAGCAATGGTGCGACTTCCTGCGGTGAGTATCACCCCTTACCTACCCCCCCCCCCTCCATCCACCTTTCTCTCTCTCTCTCTCTCTCTCTCTCTCTCTCTCTCTCTCTCTCAAAAAGGAGTTTCAAAAGAGGAAATCCTATTTTCAGTAAGACATTTAAAGAATGGAAAATCTGCTGGTCCTGACGGTTTGATTGGTGAGTTATTCAAGAATGGTGGGGACATCGTGATTGATTTCTTTCTCAAATTTTTCAATACTCTTTTTGATAAAGGACTATATCCAGAAAGCTGGACTGAATCGATTATCATTCCACTGTTTAAGAAAGGTGCCGTAAATGATCCTGGTAATTATAGAGGAATCTCATTGTCTGATATAAGCAGCAAATTGTATAGCTCCATCATCAATAACAGATTACAAAAATGGATCGATCAAAACAACATTACTGGTGAGTATCAAGCTGGTTTCAAAAAGAATCATTCCACTGTAGATAATAATCTTCTGGCTCTCGTTCAAAAGCAGTTTTCGTGTAATCGTAAGTTATATGTAGCTTTCATTGATTTCGAGAAAGCGTTTGACTCTGTTTCTAGAAAATTACTCTGGCCAATACTGAAAAAGAACGCTATCAATGGTAAATTATATCAGTGTATTAAAAGTATGTCCTATAACGTTAAAGTAAGAGTCAGATCAGGTGGAGAACTTACTGACTTTATTTTATGTACACAGGGTGTAAAACAAGGCGATGCTTGCAGCCCTGTTCTTTTCTCTTTGTTCATAACTGAACTAGCTTTAGAAATAATAGCGAACGGAAGACATAGTGCAACACTTTCTCCCGATTTTATTGAACTAGTCATCTTGTTACTAGCTGATGATATCGTTTTGTTATCTGAGATTCCAATTGGCCTCCAGATCCAGTTAAACAATTTGTGCCAAACAGCCTCTAAACTTAAGCTAAAGGTAAATTTGAAAAAAGTAATACTGTGGTTTTTAGAAAAGGAGGTTACTTGGCAGCAAGTGAAAGATGGTTTTTTAATGGACAGATGATGGCTGTTGTAAATTGCTACAAATACCTTGGCATTTATTTCTCTACACGCCTAAGCTTTACAGCTGCTTGTCAGGACCTGGCAAGCAGAGCAAAAAATGTCTTATTGTGTATTTTGAAAAAAATAAACAAGCTAAATAATAACTCCTTGACAATGTTTCTAAAACTCTTTGATACACAGGTTCAACCAGTTGCTCAATATGGTGCTGAGATTTGGGGCTTAGATAAATCTGCTACTCATGTGGAAGAAGTTCATTCATTTGCTCCAAAGAAATTTCTGGGGGTTCACATGAAAACACCGAACGAATGTGTTTACGGGGAAACGCACCGTTATCCTATTTATATTAATTCATCTGTACGGTGTATTAGATACTGGCTGAGGGTAGTACAAATGGATGACAATAGATTACCACTTAAAGCATATAATATGCTGTTGGGACTAGAATCGCGTGGTAAAAAGTCGTGGGTTACAGATGTTGGGATTTTCTGTTTTTTAATGGATTCGGGTGTGTCTGGATGTGTCAAGGGGTTGGAAATGTAAATGCTTTTTTGAAACAACTCCGGCAAAGATTAATTGAT
>CM065737.1:2389453-2404453 GCA_033310375.1 Conus canariensis
GTGACTGCCCATCTTGACATGCTGTGGCTGCCCATCTTGACATGCTGTGGCTGCCATCTTGACATGCTGTGACTGCCCATCTTGACATGCTGTGGCTGCCCATCTTGACATGCTGTGGCTGCCCATCTTGACATGCTGTGGCTGCCAATCTTGACATGCTGTGGCTACCCATCTTGACATGCTGTGACTGCCCATCTTGACATGCTGTGGCTCTCACAGTTCAGCGTAGTTTGAACTTTGTCCCTCACCCTGCCCTCCTGAAACGTTTATCTGCTTCACACACACACACACTCACACACACACACACACACACACACACACACACACACACACACACACCAATTGCCAGTACTGTTTCTTGTCGCCAGTACCGCGACAATGTTTCCCTGTGTCAAAGCCATTTTCAGGCGATGGGTGACTATCAATGTAAACCAACGTCCCGCTCTTCACAACGATTTGCAGTGCAGGCAGCACAGATACAATTGTGGTGTCAAGTTGTGATAAATCAGAGAGAAACTCGTTGCTTTATCTCTTGTTTTCTTTAATGACAAAGCCGGAAGTATTGATTCATCAACCCCGTGCATCAATGAAAAAAAGTAAATAAAACAAAGCTGTGACCTGGCCTACAGTCTCTTCTTGTTTGCATAAACACTGATGGACGCTTGTGGAGACTTTAGCGAAGGGGTGCATTTCCAGTTTTATACAGATGGATTTGGTTTCGTTTTGCCGTGTTTTAAGCCATTCGTTTTTATTGGATGATTGTACTCTCGTTGCACACTTACATGAAGACATTTAGTGTTTACTCATTTGCAACATCCTTCAGACATTATGCTTTCACGTTTAGTCTGGGTAAGACCAAGGCCATGTTCCACCATCACACACCACAGCGCTCCACCTGACACAGACGTCGAGACTGGTGGCACTGTGAGCAGCAATGAATGCCTGCAGAGAGACAGACACTGCAGCTCGCCACGTCCAGCATTGCTTCAGGCAGACTTGCAAAGAAACTGATACGATCATGGCATCAGACTCCCCTCACAAAAGCTGCCGCCGACTGACCAGTAGTCCTGAGTGCCCTCCTGTACAGCTGTAAGACCTGAACCACCTTCTGACGACTATTCAACAGCTAGAGCATCTCCAATGCTCCTGTATACCAATTCTTTGGAAGTGCTCTTGCTTTTTGCTGTGCCCCCCCCCCCTCCGGTAACTGTTAATATAATCCTTTACTACCTCAGTCACCATCCACATACACTAATATCGTTTATTTTAACAATGATGAAGCACAGAACTAAGAATAGCATGCTACTTTCTGGCTGGACAGTAAGCCATGATTACAGAGATTCTAGTCGCAAAGTGAGGTGACTGCAGGCGAAAATCTATAGAAATTTTAAAGTAGTATTCAAATGACTCCCCGAACAACGTGGACAAACGAATCACACGACAAAACACGACGCGTATCGACCTCTTAGGTCTCCTTCATGCAAGGATAAATAACACTCAGGACAACGCAAATGAACGAGCAATCACTTATCTTCGTCAAATTCGGCGCAAGATCGGCGTTTGAAACGGTGAATTTGACAAAGGTAAGTGACTGCTCGTTCATTTTCGTTGTCCTGAGTGTTGCTTATTTTGCCTGAAGGAGACCTAAGAGGTTCAAACATGTCGTGTTTTGTTTGCGATTCGTTTGTCTATGTTGTTCAATACAGTCATTTACAAATTTACATAGAAACTGTCAATTATCAACTGCGTGGAGAGTGTGAATGCCAGGTTTACCTGACCCCTCGAAGAGCATTGAGTATGCCCTAAGAAATTAAGGGTCTGAGACCCATTGATAGCCCACCATAAAAAGTCATTTTCCATATCCATGTTAATGTCTTGTTGCTCTGGCAGTGGCACTGTAGCGTTTGATTGGTCTTATATTCTCCTTCGACTAGAAGAGCTGTTGCCATTTGCCTATCCCCTTAAGTGGCTGTGAATGTAATCAACAGTGACTATCGAATCATCTTGTATTCACTTCATTTTTGTTCCATCTATGTTCTTCAGGTGGTCATTTATTTCATGTGTTTATATTCATTGATTGGTGCTTGTGTCTCAGAACTGAAGCTTGACGAGGAGGGCTGCAACACAGCTGATGACTGTGCGGGAGACAACGGTGTAGAGTGTACTGGAAGTCCTAAGGCATGCGGTTGTTCAGATGCCGATGGTTATCAGGCTAACACTGCCAAGACTGCATGTGGTGAGTTTGTGTTTCTGCCCTAAGAACTTGACCTATTAATATCAACTGCCTTATGTTGAAGAAGAGAGGGAGGAGAGAAAGACAAAGTGAGAGAAATGGAATGTAAAAAACTATGTGTGTAGAGTTGAATGTGTGTTTGTGTGTGTACATGTGTATGTGTGTGTGCCTTTGTGCGTGTCTGTCTGCATGTAAGTCTGTATGTATGTGTGTATGTGTGTATAGAATAATGTATTTATGTAGAGAGTATGTCCACACATGCTCTTACCCGTTTTGCAGTGTCAGTGTTTGTAGTTGTGAAGTGGAGATGTATAGGGGTTTAGGCGAAAATAGAACTGGACAGAATATTATGCACCTCAATAGGTGTGTGTTTATGAGGCGAAAATAGAACTGGACAGAATATTATGCACCTCAATAGGTGTGTGTTTATGAGGCGAAAATAGAACTGGACAGAATATTATGCACCTCAATAGGTGTGTGTTTATGAGGCGAAAATAGAACAGGACAGAATATTATGCACCTCAATAGGTGTGTGTTTATGAGGCGAAAATAGAACAGGACAGAATATTATGCACCTCAGTAGGTGTGTGTTTATGAGGCGAAAATAGAACAGGACAGAATATTATGCACCTCAATAGGTGTGTGTTTATGAGGCGAAAATAGAACTAGACAGAATATTATGCACCTCAATAGGTGTGTGTTTATCAGTATGTATATATAGACAGAATATTATGCACCTCAATAGGTGTGTGTTTATCAGTATTTACACCTGTGTTTAATTAATACAATCAGCTGTAACTAAAAGAATGGTATACATTGTTCATTGACAGAAAGGAAAGTAGATAGAAAAAAGAGTCCTACAGTTACACTCTGGTAATGTCTCTCTGTTGCAGAGTGTAAATCAACCCACCATGCCGATTCTGACGGCGTTTGTAGTGAGTATGTTTTTTACATGGCATCTGATTATAATGACCCAGTACATATAGAAGCTCTATCATTAATAACAGATACCCAGCAAGCATTGCAGCATAGTATTTAATAACATCTAAAATACGCACAATGAAACATTGCTTTTAATAACTTTCCATCCAGTGCACATTCAGGATTAAATTGCATAATCATGATTCCATAAAGTTCATTGCATATAGGTTTAAATCCATCAAAAATTGACATGAAATGTGACTATAATCATCGTAATATGCACACATTACATAGCATGACATGTGATAATAAATTGCCAGTGCAAACAGAGCATCCATTTGAAGATAACCGATGTCCATTACACATATCGTGATAAAATCCACCTATTTGATCTAGAACTTTGAAATGAGTACTAGTCGATCAACTGCAGATAGACCTCAAGTCCGGATGATAATCTACCCAGTGGACACTTAGCTTGGAATTTGAATACAACCACACAAGGGTACAGAGAGCATGGGATTTAATATTACTTAACATCATAGATATATAATATCAATACAATAACTTGGAACCTCCTTCCTGTCTATGGCATCAAAAGTGTTTGATTCATCCGGAGCAGTATTATCACCCACATTGCTGACAACAATGTCCCTGATTCTCAGGGTTGGTTTTCACCTGCAGAAACACCTTACATGTAGTCTTTGGTATCCTCCATCTGTAAGAGAAGAACAAAGGAAACCACCAGAAACTCTACATATTGTTTGTTGATTGAAGAAGGTATTCAAAACCTCGGATTTGCGTAGCCTTTTGAATAATCATTCTAGTCGTGATACGCCATTGTGCTGATCACTTTGTATATTCCTCAAAACACCAGAGAAGTGGGTGTTGTCAGAACCATTCCCATTGAAATGTGGAGTAAAATACGGCTGTGTGTTTACCCATCTTGCGTGTCTGTTTCATCTGTTTACAGAACATGAAGGCTGGACACTGTCTGGCATATTGATGTTGCAAATCTTCTGTAGATGTGTTCTATAAGGTTGCTGTTGCTCCTGCTTATATATATAACATCTACGGTGGTTGACGTCTAACAGCAATACAAGGCTGTACTCAGAATCACAGGCATGTACATGGCTGTTAGATTGTAGTCTTATGAAGTATATTCCCATTGTTTCTTTCAAGGCTGCAGAGGCAGCGTTTGCCATAATTCCTAACCAGGCTGCCAAAGGCAGTGTTTGCCATAATTCCTAACCAGGCTGCCAAAGGCAGTGTTTGCCATAATTCCTTACCAAGGCTGCCAAAGGCAGTGTTTGCCATAATTCCTAACCAAGGCTGCCAAAGGCAGTGTTTGCCATAATTCCTTACCAAGGCTGCCAAAGGCAGTGTTTGCCATAATTCCTTACCAAGGCTGCCAAAGGCAGTGTTTGCCATAATTCCTTACCAAGGCTGCCAAAGGCAGTGTTTGCCATAATTCCTTACCAAGGCTGCCAAAGGCAGTGTTTGCCATAATTCCTTACCAAGGCTGCCAAAGGCAGTGTTTGCCATAATTCCTAACCAAGGCTGCCAAAGGCAGTGTTTGCCATAATTCCTTACCAAGGCTGCCAAAGGCAGTGTTTGCCATAATTCCTTACCAAGGCTGCCAAAGGCAGTGTTTGCCATAATTCCTTACCAAGGCTGCCAAAGGCAGTGTTTGCCATAATTCCTAACCAAGGCTGCCAAAGGCAGTGTTTGCCATAATTCCTAACCAAGGCTGCCAAAGGCAGTGTTTGCCATAATTCCTAACCAAGGCTGCCAAAGGCAGTGTTTGCCATAATTCCTAACCAAGGCTGCCAAAGGCAGTGTTTGCCATAATTCCTTACCAAGGCTGCCAAAGGCAGTGTTTGCCATAATTCCTTACCAAGGCTGCCAAAGGCAGTGTTTGCCATAATTCCTTACCAAGGCTGCCAAACGCAGTGTTTGCCATAATTCCTAACCAAGGCTGCCAAAGGCAGTGTTTGCCATAATTCCTAACCAAGGCTGCCAAAGGCAGTGTTGCTCTTTGCGATTTGCAGTGTTATCTCTTGGTGCAGGACTGCTTGCTGCTCACAGTGCTGCCACGGTAGTGTTACCGCTTGGTGCAGGACTGCTTGCTGCTCACAGTGCTGCCACGGTAGTGTTACCGCTTGGTGCAGGACTGCTTGCTGCTCACAGTGCTGCCACGGTAGTGTTACCGCCTGGTGCAGGACTGCTTGCTGCTCACAGTGCTGCCACGGTAGTGTTACCGCCTGGTGCAGGACTGCTTGCTGCTCACAGTGCTGCCACGGTAGTGTTACCGCTTGGTGCAGGACTGCTTGCTGCTCACAGTGCTGCCACGGTAGTGTTACCGCTTGGTGCAGGACTGCTTGCTGCTCACAATGCTGCCACGGTCTTGATGTCTGTTCTTTTGGTGACAGCATCTCTTGGAGGTAAACCTGTAGCGGTGTGTAATGGTAAAGGTTAGAACATGGCCTTGACTTGTCCATACTGATTACGAGGACAAATATCACCACGTTTTAGCGGACCAGGTTGTCATACACTAGATCTTGTCATGGAAGTGAATGAACCCTTTCTTTGAAGACCTCTCCTCTTTCGCCCTATCCACTTCAATGGCTGTGAATGTAACTAACAGTGAATGCCGACCCACCTTGTAGTCACTTCATGACTTGATTCATCCATATTCTTCATGTGTTCACTTACTTGATATGTTTATGTTCATTGACTGGTGGTTGTGTCTCAGAACTGAAGCTTGACGAGGAGGGTTGCAGCACAGCTGCCGACTGTACGGGAGACAACGGTGTAGAGTGTACTGGGAGTCCTTTGGCATGTGGTTGTACAGATGCCGATGGTTATCAGGCTAACACTGCCAAAACTGAATGCGGTGAGTTATGTTTCTGTCCCAAGAACTTACAAATATGATAGCAACGCCTTATGGTGAAGATGACAGGAAGGAGAGGGAAAGAAACCGAAAGGGAGAGTAAATATTTCTGTGTATAGTTTTGTGTGTGTGTGTGTGTGTGTGTGTGTGTGTGTGTGTGTGTGTGTGTGTGTGTGTGTGTGTTGAGGGGGAGGGAGGCGAAGATAAAAGTAGAGCAGAATAATATGCGCTTATGCATTAGTGTGTTTGTAACATATGTACATATGTGTCAAATGCAAATAGGTGTGTAACTGAAAAAAAAATATAATGGTATAAATTGTTCATTGACAGAAAGAAAATCAGAAAGAAAAAAAGGTCCTGCAATTACACTCTGGTAATGTCTTTCTGTTGCAGAGTGTAAATCTACGCACCATGCAGATTCTGACGGTGTTTGTAGTGAGTATTTTCTTATTCCTTTGCATTCAATAATCTTGATCCAGTACACATGGAAGCACTGTATTTAATACTAGCTTATCAAGCAAGCATTGCAGCGTAGTATTTCATTATATTTGAATCATCCAGTGGACACTATCACACTGCAATATATATGGCAATGAGGAAGCTGATCAATTGCCATCGGAAGGATGACAGCAGCCCCAACTGGAGCAGGAAGTCTTCTTTGAAGAAATCAAAAGCATTATCAAGGAGAAGCGAAAAAGAAGATGGCTTGAGCAGCGCCCAGACTTCAACAAGAGGGATGCAAACTACTTGCTGCCCAGATCAGACCAAGTGAGCATTGTGAGACTGAGGACAGGGCACTCCAGACTGAGACATCACATGTTCACAAAATTCCACATTGGTGAGTCTTCAGTTTGCCCATGCCGTACAGCCCCAATGACAGTGGAACACTTCCTGCAGGACTGTCCCACACATGAAAAGCTGAGGGCAGAGACCTGGCCTGCCAACACACCGATGAGGGAAAAGCTTTATGGATCACTGGAGGGCCTCCGCCGTACAGCGGCCTTTGACAATGCCTCTGGGGTTCCTATCTGAGTGAACGAAGAAGAAGAAGAAGATTTGAATTACGCACAGTGAAACATTACTTTTAATAACTTTCCACCCAGTGCGCACGCAACATTACATTGCATAATTGCAAGTCCATAACGCTTATCGTACATAGGTCTATATCATTAAAAAGGATTAAACACAGAATAACATGAAATGTGACAATAATCGTCATAATATGCATACAGCATGACATATGCAAATAGCATGACATGTGATAATAAAGTACCAGTGCAGAGAGAGCATCCATTTGAAGATAACCAATGTCCATTACATATATCACAATATCATCCACCCGTTTGACATTGAACTGTAAAATGATTAACAGTCGATCAACTGCAGACAGAGCACAAAAACGGATGATTATCAACCCGTTGGACGTTTAGCTTGGAATTGGAATACAACCACAGTAAGGTACAGAGAGCATGGGATTTGACATTACTTGACATCATAGATATATAATATCGATGCAGTAACTTGGGACCTGCCTACTGTCTATGGAATCAAAAGTCTTTTACAGTCATCCTGAGCACTGTCTATGGCATCAAAAGTCTTTTACAGTCATCCTGAGCACTGTCTATGGCATCAAAAGTCTTTTACAGTCATCCTGAGCACTGTCTATGGCATCAAATGTCTTTTACAGTCATCCTGAGCACTGTCTATGGCATCAAAAGTCTTTTACAGTCATCCTGAGCAGAATTATCACCCTCATGGCTGACAACAATGTCCCTGATTCTCAGCGTTGGTTTTCACCAGCAGAGACACTGTTAATGTAATTTTTGGTACTGTCCATCTCTAAGAGGAGAGCGCAGATGAGCACCGAAAGGTCAACATATTGTTTGTTGATCTGAAGAAAGTGTTTAAAACCTCAGATCTCGATGAGCTTTTGAAGAATCATAGAGACTGATCATTTTATATAATTCTTTCTTGATGTTTGTGTGTTGACCCATCTTGCGTCTGTGTTTCATCTGTTTTCAGAACATGAAGGTTGGACTATATCTGGCAAATTGATGTTGCAGATCTTATGTGTATGTATGCTATGAGGTTGTTGTAACTGTTGCATATATCATCTGAGGTGGTTTACAACTCACAGCAATACAATGGAGTACAAGAATCACAGGCGTACACATAGAAATTTGGTTTTAGAGTCTGAAGAAAAAATGCCCCATAGTTTTATTTTATAGGCTACTAAAAGCAGCATTGGTCATTGTTCCTTTCCAAGACCGCTGACGTCAATGTTGGCCCTTACCATTTCCAGCATTATCTTTTGGTATAAGGTTCCTTGCTGCATACAATACTGCCACTTTCTTGATTTCTGTTCCAATGGTGACAATATGTCTTGGAGGTAAAACTGTAACAGCCTACGATAGTAAAAGTAACAACATGGCCTTCACTTGTCCAGACTGATTATGAGGACAAACATCACCACACTTCAGCTGACAATGTCATCTTGGACTGGATCTTATCATGGAAGTGTTTGAATCCTCTCTTGGATGACCTCTTCCCTTTCGCCCTATCTACTCCACTGGCTGTGAATGTAACTACCAGTGAATGCCAACCCATCTTGTAGTCACTTCATGACTTGATCCATCCATATTCTTCATGTGTTCACTTACTTGATATGTTTATATTCATTGACTGGTGGTTGTGTCTCAGAACTGAAGCTTGACGAGGAGGGCTGCAGCACAGCTGCCGACTGTACGGGAGACAACGGTGTAGAGTGTACTGGGAGTCCTTTGGCGTGTGGTTGTACAGATGCCGATGGTTATCAGGCTAACACTGCCAAAACTGCATGTGGTGAGTTGTGTTTCTGTCCCAAGTACTTACAATATTGACAACAACGCCTTATTTTGAAGATGAGAGGGAGCAGAGAGAAAGAGAAGGAAAAGGAGTGTATCTTCATATAGTTGTGTGTGTGTGTGTGTGTGTGTGTTGTGTGTGTTTGTGTGTGTGGTGTGTGTGTGTGTGTGTGTGTGTGTGTGTGTGTGTGTGTGTGTGTGTGTGTGTGCGGATATAGATGTCAGTTTGTCTGTCTGTCTCTCCATCTGTGTGTACTGAATATGTATATGTGCACACATGCCTTTACGCGCATTTGTGTGTGTGTGTGTGTGTGTGTGTGTGTGTGTGTGTGTGTGTGTGCGCGTGCGTGCGTGCGTGGTGTGTGTGTGTGTGTGTGTGTGTGTGTTGTGTGTGTGTGTGTGTGAATGCTGAGGGTGAAGCTTAAACTAGAGAAGAATAATATTCAATTTAGTGAGTGTGTGTGTATTTAGGAGCGAGTCCCTGTGTGTCAAATTCAAACAGTTGTAACTTTAAGATTTAAAAGGATGATATAAATTGTTAACTGGCACAACGAAAACCAAATAGAAAAAAGGTCCCAGAATTACACTCTGGCAATGTGTCTCTGTTGCAGAGTGTAAATCGACCCACCATGCAGATTCTGACGGCGTTTGTAGTGAGTATTTTTTTTACATAGCATTTCATAACATCGACCCAGTACATGTAGAAGCACAGTATATTACAATAGCTTATCGAATAAGCATTGCAACATAGTATTTCATGGTATTTGAATTACGCTCACGTAATTATTGCTTTTTATAACTTTCGACCCAGTGCACACGCAGCATTACATTACGTAATTATAAGTCCGTAAGGCTCGTTGTTTATAGGTCTGTATGCATTAGAAATGGATGAAATACAGAAAAACTTGAAAGGTGACAAAAATTTTCATAACATGCATACATTTGAGATATGCAAATAGCATGACATTTGATAATAGATTACCAGTGCAGACATAGCATCCATTTGAAGATAACCAATGTCCATTAAACAGTAAACAAGTGGGGTAACGTTTGCTCCCATAAGAAAACCTAACACAGAGTAACTTTTATTTAAGAGTGGCACAGCCTTTTAAACTTGAATAACGTCAGACAAATACATAGACGAACAATATAATAGTGGGGGAAAAAACAAGCGCAGGCCAACAACTGAACTGTCTTCATAGTAATGACTTGGCAAAGATTTGGACTTAAGGAGGGGGGGGGGCCGAAGATAGAGAAACTGGGAACATGAAATTAAGAAAATATATTACAAATATGAAAACTCTTCACTAGCTGCATAAGGGAACCATCGCAATCCCTTTTGAAGGCAGATATATTTGTATTGCCTGCTCCGAGGCCTTTCGTCCGCTGGGTCGGAACTCATCAAGGAGACACGGCTGGTTGTGTCTGCGCTCCTGGCGTCAAATGGAGACACACCACAGTCTATAATACTGTGGTGTTATCACCACCAAGAGTGCAAAAAAGAATCCAATAGCACCCCCAAAGCAGCCAGTGAAGGGTAGTAAATGAAATCAAACGAAAGTGTGGGGAGGAAAAAAGTTGCTGAAAAACTAAAGACATTATGCAAATAGTATAAAATGTAGGGGTCAATCTTTGAGCCTACGCTTGAGGATCCACCCAAAGATGCAAGGGAGATCAAAAGACAAACACACAGACGGACAGAAACAAATACAAATAACCTCAATTTAATCGAAACAAAATTAAAAATGAAATGAGGTAGGGAACAGTAAACAATAAACAGTAAACAAGTGGGGTAACGTTTGCTCCCATAAGAAAACCTAACACAGAGTAACTTTTATTCAAGACTGGCACAGCCTTTTAAACTTGAATAAAGTCAGACAAATACATAGACGAACAACCTAATAGTGGGGGGAAAAAACAAGTGCAGGCCAACAACTGAACTGTCTTCATAGTAATGACTTGGCAAAGATTTGGACTTAAGGAGGGGGGAGGGGGGGGGGGAGGGGGGCCGAAGATGGAGAAACTGGGAACATGAAATTAAGAAAATATATTGCAAATATGAAAACTCTTCACTAGCTGCATAAGGGAACCATCGCAATCCCTTTTGAAGGCAGATATATTTGTATTGCCTGCTCTTTGCCAAGTCACTACTATGAAGACAGTTCAGTTGTTGGCCTGCACTTGTTTTTTTCCCCACTATTAGATTGTTCGTCTATGTATTTGTCTGACTTTATTCAAGTTTAAAAGGCTGTGCCAGTCTTGAATAAAAGTTACTCTGTGTTAGGTTTTCTTATGGGAGCAAAACGTTACCCCACTTGTTTACTGTTTATTGTTTACTGTTCCCTACCTCATTTCATTTTTAATTTTGTTTCGATTAAATTGAGGTTATTTGTATTTGTTTCTGTCCGTCTGTGTGTTTGTCTTTTGATCTCCCTTGCATCTTTGGGTGGATCCTCAAGCGTAGGCTCAAAGATTGACCCCTACATTTTATACTATTTGCATAATGTCTTTGTTTTTCAGCAACTTTTTTCCTCCCCACACTTTCGTTTGGTTTCCTTTACTACCCTTCACTGGCTGCTTTGGGGGTGCTATTGGATTCTTTTTTGAACTCTTGGTGGTGATAACACCACAGTATTATGGACTGTGGTGTGTCTCTATTTGACACCAGGAGCGCAGACACAACCAGCCGTGTCTCCCTGATGAGTTCCGACCCAGCGGACGAAAGGCCTCGGAGCAGGCAATACAAGTATATCTGCCTTCAAAAGGGATTGCGATGGTTCCATTATGCAGCTAGTGAAGAGTTTTCATATTTGTAATATATTTTCTTAATTTCATGTTCCCAGTTTCTCCATCTTCGGCCCCCCTCCCCCCCTCCCCTTCCTTAAGTCCAAATCTTTGCCAAGTCATTACTATGAAGACAGTTCAGTTGTTGGCCTGCGCTTGTTTTTTCCCCCACTATTAGATTGTTCGTCTATGTATTTGTCTGACTTTATTCAAGTTTAAAAGGCTGTGCCAGTCTTGAATAAAAGTTACTCTGTGTTAGGTTTTCTTATGGGAGCAAACGTTACCCCACTTGTTTACTGTTTATTGTTTACTGTTCCCTACCTCATTTCATTTTTAATTCAATGTCCATTATACATGATCCGATATAATCCACCCATTTGACGTAGAACTTTGAAATGAGTAATAGTCGATCAACTGCAGACAAAGCGCAGAAGCCGGATGATAATCCCATCCAGTGGACACTTTGCTTGGAATTTGAATAGAACCACATTAAGGTACAGAGAGCATGGGACTTGACATCATAGATATATACTATCAATCAATAACTTGGGACCTTTCTGATTATGGCATCAAAAGTGTTTGAGTCATCCGGAGCAGTATTGACATCATAGATATATACTATCAATACAATAACTTGGGACCTTTCTGACTATGGCATCAAAAGTGTTTGAGTCATCCGGAGCAGTATTGACATCATAGATATATACTATCAATACAATAACTTGGGACCTTTCTGACTATGGCATCAAAAGTGTTTGAGTCATCCGGAGCAGTATTATCACCCACATGGCTGACAACAATGTCCCTGATTCTCAGGGTTCGTTTTCATTAGCAAAAACACTCTTAATGTCATCTTTGGCACCCTGCTCCTGCAAGAGCAGAGACGAAACGAGCACCAAAAACACTACATATTGTTTGTTGATCTGACGTAAGCGTTTAAAACCTCAGGCGTGGATTGCCTTTTAAAGAGCCATACTAGTCTTGATACGCCATTTTGCTCTTCACTTTATATAATATCTTGATAACGGTTGCGTGTGGGTCCATCTTGCGCTCTGTTTTATTTGTTTTCAGAACATGAAGGTTGGACCGTCACTGGCAAATTTATGTCAATGATCTTGTGCGCATGTATGCTATGAGGTTGTTGTAGCTGTTGGATATATCATCTGCAGTGGTTTACGTCTCACAGCAGTACAATGGAGTTTGTACATAGCAGTTTGCATATAGTTTCTGAAGAAGAGATGTCCCATAGTTTGATTTCATATGCTACCAAAGGCAGTATTGGTCGTAGTTCCTTTCCAAGGCTGCCAAAGGCTGTGTTGACCTTTACAATTTGCAGTATTACTCCTGGTTCAGGGTTCCTTGCTGCTCACAATAGCACCACTTTCTTGATCTCTGTTCCGTCGGTGACAATATGTCTTGGAAGTCCAGTTGTAGCAGCCTGTAATGGTAAACGTAAGAACATGGCCTCGACTTGTCCATACTGATCATGAGTCAAACATCACCGTGCTTTTGCTGACCATCTTTCATTCAGTGGATCTTGTCATGGAAGTGCATGAATCCTCTCTAGGAAGAGCTCTGCCCTTTCGCCCTATCCACTTCAATGGCTGTGAATGTAACTAACAGTGAATGCCAACCCATCTTGTAGTCACTTCATGATTGATTCATCCATATTCTTCATGTGTTCACTTACTTGATATGTTTATATTCATTGACTGGTGGTTGTGTCTCAGAACTGAAGCTTGACGAGGAGGGCTGCAGCACAGCTGCCGACTGTACGGGAGACAACGGTGTAGAGTGTACTGGGAGTCCTTTGGCGTGTGGTTGTACAGATGCCGATGGTTATCAGGCTAACACTGCTAAAACTGCATGCGGTGAGTTGTGTGTCTGTCCCAAAAACTTACAATATTGATAGTAATGCCTTATGTTGAAGATGAGAGGAAGAATAGGGAAAGGGACAGAAAATTCTTCCAAACAATTTCTGTGTATAGTTGTGTGTGTGTGTGTGTGTGTGTGTGTGTGTGCGTGTGCGTCTGTGTCTGTGTCTGTGTCTGTGTGTCTGTGCGAGTGTTTGCGTTTGTGTGTTTATGTCAGTCTGTTTATCTCTCTGCTTCTCTGCTTGTCTTTCCGTCTATATGTACATAATATGTGTGTATGTATAGGACATGTATGTACATAATATGTGTGTATGTATAGGACATGTATGTACATAATATTTGTGTATGTATAGGATATGTATGTACATAATATGTGTGTATGTATAGGACATGTATGTACATAATATCTGTGTATGTATAGGACATGTATATACATAATATGTGTGTATGTATAGGACATGTATGTACATAATATGTGTGTATGTATAGGACATGTGCGTCTTTTGGGCGTCTGTGTGTGTTGAGTGAGAGGGAGGCAAATATAAAACCAGAGCAGAATAATCATGCAATTACGCACGTGTGTGTTTTTGAGCAAGTACATGTGTATCAAATGCAAACAGTTGTAACTAAAAGATTTAAAAGAACGGCATGAATAACTGTTCATTGACAGAAAGAAAAGTAGATAGAATTAAGGTCCTACAATTACACTCCAGCAATGTCTCTATGTTGCAGAGTGCAAATCTACCCACCATGCCGATTCTGACGGCGTATGCAGTGAGTATTTTATTTTACATTGCATTTTATACTATCGATCCAGTACGTGTGGAAGCACTGTATTTCATAATAGCTTATCACGCAAGCATTGCAACATAGCATTTCATAATATTTGAAATACGTACACTGAAACATTGCTCTCAATAACTTTCGACCCAGTGCACATGCAACATTACATTACGTAATTATAAGCTCCTAATGCTCATCGTACATAGGTCTGTATCCATTGAAAATGGACCAAACAGAAAAAACACATGAAATGTCACACTGATTGCGTGCAGCGTAGCATATACACCTAGCATGGCATTGATAACAGATAACCAGTGCAGACAGTGCATCTGTGTGAAGATACCTAATGTCTGTTACACATATCACAATATCATCTACCCATTTGACTTAGAACTTTGAAATGATTAACAGTCGATCCAGTGCAGACAGACCACAAAGCCAGATGATAACCTGCCCAGTGGACACTAAGCATGGAATTGGAATACAACCACACTAAGGTACAGAGAGACACAGAATTTGATAATACTTGACACCATAGACATATAATATCGATACAATAACTTGGGACCTCCCTTCTGTATAATATGTCATTGAAAGCCATCTTGAGCAGAATGACCACCCACATGGCTGACAACAATGTCACTGATTCACGGCGTTGGTTTTCACCAGCAG
>CM065737.1:2409453-2416953 GCA_033310375.1 Conus canariensis
TGCCGACCCATCCTGTAGTCACTTCATGTCTTTATCCATCCATGTTCTTCATGTGATCAAATCACTTGATATGTTTATATTCATTGATCCGTGGTTGTGTCTCAGAACTAAGCTTGACGAGGAGGGCTGCAGCACAGCTGCCGACTGTACAGGGGACAACGGTGTAGAGTGTACTGGGAGTCCTAAGGAATGCGGTTGTTCAGATGCCAATGGTTATCAGGCTAACACTGCCAAAACTGCATGTGGTGAGTTGTCTTTCTGCCCCCCAAACTTAAAATATTGACAACAACGCCTTCTGTGGAAGAAGAGAGGGGGAGAGAGAAAAAAATATTGACAACAACGCCTTCTGTAGAAGAAGAGAGGGAGGAGAGAGCAAGAGAGAGAAAAGCTCTGTAAACAATTTCTGTGTATAACCGTGTGTGTGTGTATGTGTGTGTGTGTGTGTGTGTGTGTGTGTGTGTGTGTGTGTGTGTGTGTGTGTGTGTGTACGTGATGTGGTTGTGTGTGTGTACAGAGTAGATGTGTATGTAAATGTTGTGACACATTGTCTTACGACTTGGTGGTAGTGTGTGTGGCTGTTGTGGTGTGTGTGTGTGTGTGTGTGTGTGTGTGTGTGTGTGTGTGTGTGTGTGTGTAGGAAGGAATTCTGATTTACGTCTCGTCACACATATAGGTGATTGCAGACGTCTAAATAACATAGTGTTTACAATTTTAGACTATTATCATAAAAGAAGAGAAGAGGACGATGTGGTTACATAGAACAAAAATAAAGGATAGATGAATTATAGGACAGTAACTATGAAAAATTAGGGAAAAATATCTAAAGTAATCTAACTTACGATTATGATTATAAAATGTTCCTTAATGGACTTTGCAAAAGGTTACTCGTTAATTTAACAAGTAACAGTTGAGTTTGCCCTGATATTGGCCCTGGGTGTACCTGTGCACACTAAGTCCTCTGAAGCTTATAAGATAGCAGGCCTTATGCCACTTGATGAAGAAAGGAAAATAAGTTCTGTAAAATATGTAGTAAGACGGATTGCTGTGGACGACTTTGAAGAGTTAAATACACGATTCGACATTGATTTTTCGAAAAATGCACACATTTCATTTCACTACCCTTCTTCATGACTGTAGTGCGTCTCCTATTTGACTGTGAAATATGTAGTGTGTGTGTGTGTGTGTGTGTGTTGTGTGTGTGTGTGTGTGTGTGTGTGTGTGTGTGTGCATGTGTGTGTTTGTGTGTTTGCATATATATGCTCAAAGATTGTCACCTACAGTCTACACTGTTTGCATAATGCTTTTAGTTTTTCAGCAATTTTTTTTCCTCTCGACACTTTCGTTTTGTTTCATTTTACTACCCTTCGCTGGCTGCTTTGGGGGTGCTGTTGGATTTTTTTCGAACCCTTGGTGGTGAGAACACCACAGATTTATGGACTGTAGTGCGTCTCCTATTTGATGCCAAGAGCACAGACACAATCAGCCGTGTCTCCTTGATGAGTCCGATCTAGCGGACGAAAGGCCTAGGAGCAGGTACTATAAGTAGATCTGCCTCCAAGATGGATTATGATGGTTCTCTCATGAAGCTAGTGAAGGGTTTTCATATTTATAATATATTTTCTTAATTTTATGTTCCCACTTTTGTCATCTTCACCCACACCCACACCCTTTTTTGAAGTTCAAATCTTTGCCAAGTCATTACTATAATGATGGAAGAATTGTTAGCCTGCATTTGTTTTCCCCCACTACTTAATTGTTCAGCATTTTCTATTGTTTGGTCAATCAGTGGGAGATTGCATCTCTTCGGAGATCCACGTAAAGGTTGTTCTGCGCTAATCTGCATAATTCTTAGCTGCTGACAATGCTTGGGTTATTGAACAGCAGAGCTGACCACTCAGACTGTTCCATATCTTTTGATCTCACTTGCATCCTTGAATGGATCCTCAAGCATAGGCTCAAAGATTTTCCCCTACATTTTACATTGTTTGCATAATGTTTTTAGTTTTTCAGCGACCTTTTTCCTTTCCACACTTTCGTTTTGTTTCATTCTACTACCCTTCGCTGGCTGCTTTGGGGGTGCTGTTGGATTTTTTTCGAACCCTTGGTGGTGAGAACACCACAGAATTATGGGCTGTGTGTGTTTCTATTTGACACCAAGAGCACAGACACAATCAGCCGTGTCTCCTTGATGAGTCCGATCCAGCGGACGAAAGGCCTAGGAGCAGGCAATATAAGTAGATCTGCCATCGATATGGATTATGATGGTTCTCTCATGCAGCTAGTGAAGGGTTTTCATATTTATAATATATTTTCTTAATTTTATGTTCCCACTATTTTCATCTTCACCCCCACCCCCATCCTGTTTTTTAAAAGTTCAAATCTTTGCCAAGGCATTACCATAATGATGGAAGAATTGTTAGCCTGCACTTGTTTTCCCCACTACTTAATTGTTCAGCAATATATGGATATGTCAGTCTGTCCCTCTGTCTGCACAGAGTATGTATGTATGTAAAGAATATGTGCACACATGCTCTTACGCACTTGTGTGTGTGTGTGTGTGTGTGTGTGTGTGTGTGTGTGTGTGTGTGTGTGTGTGTGTGTGTGTTTGTTCTTCTTCAATTTAACGTCTTTTCACTAAATGTGATATTAGACAAGGTGTTTGTTGTGTGTGTGTGTGTGTGTGTGTGTGTGTGTGTGTGTGTGTGTGTGTGTTTGAGTGTGTGCGTGCTGCGTGAGTGCGCGCCCGCGTGCGTGCGTATGCATGTGCGTGCGTGTGTATGTGTGATGAGGAGAAACTCGAAATAAGAATTAAACTGTTAAGAAAAAAGAAAAAAAAGCATCAAAAGTAAAAACAAACAACTGTACAAAATAAGATCATGAAACAGCAACTACAGGATTGAGCCAACTGGGCTTTACATAAGAATTCGTACAAAATTTAAGAGAGACATGGTATCCTGGAATATGCACTTTGAAGCATCCTTTCTAAATTCTGACAAATCGGAATCAAAGTAGGGGCAAAAGTAAAGAACATGTGTTGTTGTACAATTATCAAGGGCGCCGCAAGCACATCGAATATTCTTGACATATTTTGTTCTGAATGCATTTATTTTTAACCGAAATAATAAGGAGAGAAGTTGTTTATTGTGTCTTGGATATACTCCTATGTTTGTATTACGGTTTACTGGATTTACTGAGGAAGCCCTTTTTAAAAGATTACTTGCTCGAGAGTTCGTACAACAAAGTATAGAAGAGTCGAGTTTGTGTATTCGGGGGAGAACACTTTCTTTGTAGTATTCCTCAAATTTTTCAAAAGAGGCTCTTTGTAAGAGAGAATATCCTTCATGTAAGCTCAAGGGAATATGAATAGTAGCCGTATTGTCAGAATTGTTTGCACCTGCTCGAGCAATGCTGTCAGCCCATTCATTTCCGGATATGAAGCAATGGGAAGGAACCCAACAAAAATGAACTGTTATACCTCTAGACATAAGGTTGTGAATAAGTAGTTTAATTTCTGATATGACTTCAGCACGATTTTTTGAATCTGTAGATTCTAAAGCTTGAAGAACTGACTTAGAATCTACACAGAAGAGAATACCATGAAAGTCAAACGATAAATCATTTATGTACTCTACGGCCATTAATATTGCTATTAGTTCGGCTGTAAAAATAGACAGATTTGCCCCAAGATGAAAGGACTTCTCAATTTTTAAAAATGGAATGACAAAGCCACAACCAGCATTATTGTTAATAGAGACCCATCAGTATAGACTTTTACGAAGTAACGATAACAATCATTGATATGTGATTTTGCTTCGCAAGCTAGAATATTAATGTTATCAGTTTTAGATATAGTAGTATAGTTATAATCAAATTTTGGTTTGAAGAGTTCCCAGTTTGGTACGGGACTTATGGGAAAACGCACAGCAAGCTTTTTATGATTGATACCTGAATTTGTCAACAAGTGAGAAGAATATGTGAGTATCGTTTTAGTGGTTCGAATGTTTCTAGCACGTTTAGGGAAGTCTACATCAGACCTCATATCTAGTTCCGTTTGGTTAGCACTTTGAATAGTTGAGCAGCGAAGAATGTACTTAGCGCAGGCTAGTTCACGATGGTCATCAAGAGGTAAGACACCAGCTTCATGGTATGTTCCTAAAGCTGGAGCATGAAATGGAACACCAAGGGCTAATCTGAATGCCTTAGAGTCTATACACTGAAGCTTTTTTAATAAGTACTTAGGAGCACTAAAAAAAGACCTCTTGTGCATACGACAATTTGGATCTAACTAAAGCAGAAGAAAGATGTATTAAACTTTTTGTTTCCTGGCCCCAACTTTGTTTGCTTATAACTTTGAGCAGATTAAGAGATTTTCTCGCTTGATTTATTATGTGTTCCAAGTGAAAATTCCAAGAAAGATTTGACATAAGATGTGTGTGTGTGTGTGTGTGTGTGTGTGTGTGTGTGTGTGTGTGTGTGTGTGTGTGTGTGTGTGTAGAGAGAGAGAGAGAGAGAGAGAGAGAGAGAGACGAAGATAAAACTACTGCATAATATACCCTTAAGCATGTGTGTGTTTGTGAGCGTGTATGTGTGTGTCAAATACATACAGTTGTAACTAGAAGATTTAAAAGAATTGTATACATTTTCCATTGACGGAAAAACACAGACATGAAAAAAGCCCTACAGTTACACTCTGGCAATGTCTCTCTGTTGCAGAGTGTAAATCGACCCACCAGGCAGATTCTGACGGCGTTTGCAGTGAGTATTTCATTATGGCACAAAAGCAAACAGCACCACAGTGTATCATTATGTGTGACGAAAATAGCTAGTAACCTGAGGCAAAAGCTGATCCAGGTCATATAGCAGCAATGTGTTATGTTAATGTCAGTCTAGCAACCTATTAACACTGTAATCCATAATTTTGACCATGCGCACACAGCAGCATTGTGTTGGTGTAGAAGTGATGATAGCTTTGCATTGAATACTGTTGGACATGGGACACAGATATATTGTCTTTGATGCTATCGACCCAGCATACATTGGGTATGTGCCATCTGTAAGAGAAGAGTAAACACTTGTGATGTTGGTTGATGTGAAGAAGGTGCTTTAACCTCCGATCTGGATGCCCTTTGGAAGATCCTCACTAGTCCTGATTCCGTGATGCTCATCACTTTATGTATTCCCTTAATAATGATGTGCAGCCTGCAATACCAGAAACGGGTGTGTCATCAGAAACAGTTCCACTGAATAGTGGACAGAAACCAGGCTTTGTGCGGACTCATCTTGTGTCCCTGTTTCATCTGTTACAGAACATCAAGTTTGGAATGCATTGCAAATTAACGTTGCTGTAACGTCATTTTTGCTGTTGGAGACATCATCAGTAGTGGTTTCTGTCTCATAGTAATACAACAGAGCACTCAGAATCATTGGCTTGTATATAGCAGTTTGGTTGTAGAGTTTCTTTGTTGGTCTGCCATAGGCAGTGCTGGCCTTTGGGATTTGGAGTGCCACCTCTTATTTCTGGGATCCCTTTCTGCTCACAGTGCTGCCACAGTCTTGAGCTCTGTTCCATTGGTGGCAGTATGTCTTGGAGGTAGATATGTAGCAGTCTGCGATGGTAACAGTTGGCATATCGCCTCGTTATGTTCATACTGATTATGAGGACGAAACGCTATCAGGCCTTTGCAAACAGGGCTGTTATGCAGAGGATTTCTTGTCATGGAAGTATGTGGGCACTGCAAAGGTATCTGTAAAAAACCTGAGCAGAGTGGCCTAAAACCCAAAGCTGCAATGTAACGCTGTACCGTGATATCTGGACCACCTAACTACAACATCTCCAACAGCCAGGACGGGTCCACAGTATTTCCTTTGTAAGACTGGCATCATCAGTTGGCTTTGTACATTTTTGCACCTTCAGGTTCTTGCTTCCCATGCGTAATACTCATTAACAGTCAGATGCGATGGATGGGACATGTCAACCACATGGAGGACATCAGGGTGTCCTATGTATTCCTGTATGGCCAGCTGAAGTAGGGGTATCGCGACAAAGGTAGTTCTGTCATGAGATTTAAGGTCTGTGCGAAGGCCAGCCTCAAGAATTGCAACGCATAGAACTAGTACCGAACTTGTTAACCAGGATCGTATTGTCATCGACAGATCTTGCTGGAGGTAGTTATTCCAAGACAGCACAAAGGCTTCGAGACAAAACAGAGCAACTGCCATTCATACAAAGAGGAACAACAGGGAGGAGGTTGCACCTCACAGGATTCCCCCTGTAATATGTGAAGCAGACTGTTCCTCAACAACTGACTTCCACTCCCACAAGGACCTGTTCTGGCTGATGAAATTTTATCTTAGAAGTTGATATTGCTATTTTGTTGGATGTTTTTAAGGTGCTTAACTTGACTTGTATGTAGCAAAGGGTTGGCTCTTACGAGATCCTGTCTTGCATGTTGGACAATAATCTGCGGAGATTTCCTGATGTTTGCACGTTTCTGGTCATGGTTGCGTTGAACGAATGCATGTTCAGGCCCTCTGTATCCACCGAACATTGCTATTTCCACCCCAATTGCCCATCTTTTCCATGGCTCTTACTGAGACCCCCTACCACCTCCAGCACCATCCACATACTCACGCACAATATCACAGTTCATTTATATTACTTTAATCATTATGAATCAAGGAATTTAGAGCAAAACGACTTTTGTTTATTTCATTCGGCGTTGGCACCCGCCTGTGTTGGCAAGCGGACACCCCTTAATTACAGACAGTCTGCCTGGTAAAGACTGCGTACTAACTGTGAGCATCGAGTCTGCACTCAACGATTGTTTGTTCCCCACTGATAACCCAACCTCAAAAATCATTTTCGATGCCCATCTTAATGAGTTAGTGGTCTGTGGCACTGCAGTGTCTGATAGGTCTTGAATGCCCACTCTCCTTGAAGAACTCTTGACTGTTTACCCTATCTCCTTAAGTGGCTGTGAAATGCAGCTAACAGTGAATGTCGATCCATCTTGTAGTCACGACATGTCTTGATCTATTCATGTTCTTCATGTGTTCACTTACTTGATATGTTTATATTCATTAACTGGTGGTTGTGTCTCAGAACTGAAGATTGACCAGGAGGGCTGCAGCACAGCCGACGACTGTACAGGAGACACCGGTGTAGAGTGTACTGGGAGTCCTCAGACTTGCGGCTGTACAGATGCCGACCATTATCAGGCTAAGTCTGACAAAACTGGATGTGGTGAGTTGTGTCTCTGTCCCAAGGTCTTGAAATAGTTGCATCAGCACCTTATGTTGATGAAGAGAGGATACACGCAAAAACTGAAAAGATGTGTGAGTTTTTCTATTGGTATGTTTTGTGTGTATACGTTTGTATAATATGTACATACATGTTCTTTCGAACTTGCGTTTATGTGTTTGTATGATTCTGTAACATTATCTATGTGCTTTCAAGTCGAGGAAAATCTGCAGTTGAATATTTGAGTTACTGTAACTCTT
>CM065737.1:2421953-2426953 GCA_033310375.1 Conus canariensis
ATAATAATCAAAACAAGAAGAAGAGTTTCAGTTTCAGTTTCATCAAGGAGGCGTCACTGCGTACGGACTAGTCCATATACGCTACACCACATCCGCTAAGTTTTGAGACCACACTGCGCATGATTTCAAGCTGATGGATAAATGAAGTGATAACTAAGATGAGATAATTGAAGAAGAGGGTCTCGTGGCTACGACGTAGCAGATGTCTGACCTATGCATTAGCCCAACGCACTGGTCAGACCTTACTAAGAAGAAGAAGAAGAAGACGCAGGTGGAAAGAAAAGAAACTGATCGAGTAAAGCGCTAACAGTACTAGAGAGAGAGAGAGAGAGAGAGAGAGAGAGAGAGAGAGAGAGAGAGAGAGAGAGAGAGAGAGAGAGAGCAACAACAAGGAAACAAAGATGAAATCTATGAGTAAAAAAAGGAAGTATATGTATTTGAAAAATAAATCGTCGTTAGAGAAGGGATGCATAGACAAGTGAATAAAGAACACACAGACGAGGGAAACGACGATAATAAAGGAAGGAGAGAAGAGAGTACAGCTGTAACATATACGTGAGATAAATAATGAGTAACATGGCAGATTGTCTACGGAGTGTAATACAGGGGTGAATAGGCACAAACTATTTTGGATGTTGATGCCAAGTGGGCAGAGTTTCTGCAGTCTGGCAATAGGACGGGATTCTTGGATGGTACGTCCACAGTCGTCACTCTTTAATTATCAAAATGCCATGACTGTGTCATGTTGATGTCGTATTGGCGATAGTAAAGTGCAGACCGGCTGACAAGCGAAGCTGATACGTTTAATTTTGAGCGAGACTTTGAAGCCATGGAGGATGGTGTCCTGCTACGTGAGAACTCAGATTTTGCAGTTGCATATCAAGCAGGGAAAATTACAAGGGGGCGTATGTGTGATTTTGTTCAGGTTGGAGTGCGCAAGTAGATCCTTGGTTTTTTTTTTAGTCGCGCCAGAAACTACTCACGAGTTTGCTCTCACAGGTGGACTTGCAAGTTTCTACTGTGAGCCGGTTGTACTTGAGGATCCTGCAAATGGGAGGAGTGCGTAGATACATAAGGAGGAAGAAGGCATGTCTGTTTCTTTGGAAAGCTAGGCTTCCAGGTAGTTGTTCTGGACAGATGTGGTGCGACTCAGAACATTATCAAGGGCGGTACTGGGCTATCCACGTTGACGATTTAGCGTTCCGTTTCCTTTTCCACAAATCTATCTTCACTTTATCAGCTTAAAAAATAGAGGTTTATTTGAAAACATTTTCATTGTTCTTGGAAACAGTGTGTGCTTTGATTGTATAAACTACAAGTCTTTTAAGCTATAAAAGTTGAGCATAACGATTCTCTCTCTCTCTCTCTCTCTCTCTCTCTCTCTCTCTCTCTCTCTCTCTCTCTCTCTCTCTCTCTCTCTCGTTCGTTTGTTCAACAGCTTGCGATACCTCGGTAGCCCAGACCATGACCTATGGTGGCAAGACATACTGCGGTAAGAAATTCTACCTCTCAATTCATTCTTCTAAACAAGAGACTTCTGCTTAACTACAACGGCCCGAGTAGGATTACAATTGAAGTGTGTTCACTCACAGCTTGGGCAGACAGAAAATACGTTAGCATGCATAAATTTGTGTGTGCGTGAGTAGGCGCGTGCGCGCGCGCGCTCGCGTGTGTGTGTGTGTGTGTGTGTGTGTGTGTGTGTGTGTGTGTGTGTGTGTGTGAGAGAGAGAGAGAGAGAGACAGACAGACAGACAGACAGACAGAGAGAGAGAGAGAGAGAGAGAGAGAGAGAAACTATATACAAGGTTCTTGGCAGACGTGGAATGAACAAGGCATAGGTCACGGCAGGTACTTGACCAATGTGAGAAAGGGAAGGAGCTGAAGGGAACAAACCACAAGATGCGGAGAAGCAGAGTGCCACCACCAATCAAAAGGCAGAGGAAGAAGAGAACACCTAAAAGGCTGTTGCTTTGCAAAGATACACACAAGTCAACAAAGAGACCAATAAGAGCAAGATCAAAGCCACCCAGGAATTACTAGAAGGGCGGTGCACAACCATAGAAGACAGTGAATAAAAACGATACCAAAAGATCAATGAAACCGTTCCAGCCAATAAGAGCAAGATCAAAGCCACCCACAAATTGCTAGAAGGGCGGTGCACAACCATAGAAGACAGTGAATAAAAACGGTACCAAAAGATCAATGAAACCGTTCACAGCCAGTAACCAAGGACGAGTCATTAACCACCAGAGACAAGCCAGGGAAATGTCTCCCTGAAGAACAAGATACCCTTACGTGTTGACCGGGTGCTGCTCCGCTCTATTTAAGGCAGACAGAGATCCAGCTGTGCTGATCTATCCCCGGTCAACCAGTTAGGATGACCATCCAGTCCTTACAGAGAAGCTAGAGGCAACAGCAAAGTCGCTACAAAAAGGGAAGTCAGCTGGAATAGACAATTTACCTGCAGTCCTAATAATGGAGGAGGAGAAGAAGCTATTGAAATGTTGTAAATTCACAAGTGTTGAAAGTTACAGGATATGGCAGACAAGACAGTAGCAGGTACCATGAACTCAGTCCTTTGTCATCAGATTCACTTGAAAGGTAACTTTAAACTGTTTCCATACTTACGGGAAAAAATCAGCCTCATTGGACTCTCCAATAAACCATCGCTGAACATAAGAGTGAAAAATGATTTTCTTGCATGCAATGTTAAGAAGTCCTTCATCTTTTTCAGCAGATGTAGTTTTCTTGCAACGTTTCTGAGGCATCAAAAGTGACATCAAAGCCAATGGTAACAAAACTGAGACAGTAGGCAGCTTCAAGTTCCTGTGAGCAGTTGTGACCGATGAAAACTCCAAGCCAGACGCTTTCTATTCAATACCCCAAGCATCAAAAGCACTTTCAAATCTCAATACATCTTGAACAACAGCAATATCTCTCTAATCAGTCTGTCTCTATGCTTGTAAAACGTTACCTGTGACAGCAGATCTTCAAAGAGGAATTAGGGCTATTGAAATAAGATACTGTGCAGAATCTATGCACCTCCTACACAGAAGACAGTGTACTCAATGAACAAGTGCTCAAAAATCGGGGCAGCTTTAAGTCCCTTTAAAAGCCTGCTGACGAGTCAAGGAACGAAAACCCGTGGTATGGTCACATGTCTTGATCATCTGGTCCTGCGAAAACTGCGTTGCAAAGAAGCATGCAAAATGACCAGAAGGGCAGGCTGAAGAAAAGGTTCAAATGTAACATCCAGGAAACGGCGGGTCGAGGATCGAGGGGAATGATTAGTTCAAGCTGTAGCGCAATGACCCCAGATTATGGAATAGACGTTGTCGACGACGATGAGGATGATGATGATCATCATCATGATGATCATGATGACGATGAAAAGGAACGTAAGTCACGAAGTGTGATTACTGAGATGCTAACTGTTCTCTTTTCAGCGATGTCCTCCTTGTCCCCTCGGGGTAAAAGACAACAACAATAAAGCAACAAAACATTTTGCATTTTTAACCCGCCGAAGAAGGAAAGCTGGAGGGTTTTTCGCCGGTGGGCTCTGCAGTCATGAAATACGGGCTGGTACACCCATGGGGATGCTACTTTAAGGCTGTTAAGGGCTGCATCCTGTAGTCTGATTTACCTCTGTTCAGGAGCAGTTATGTCCCTTGATATCTTAATGGAGTGTCCTGCGCGTGCCTGTACCCATCGTCAACACAGCGCAGGCCTCCAAGGGTGGTACAGGACTGCTCTAAAGGCAGGTGAAGACAGTGCTTCTCTGGGTCCTCCCCAGCACCTTCGGGTGTTTCTTTTCTTCTTTGCCTAAACTAGGCTGACCCTGGAGAAAGGTCCAGTGACGGTGAGGAAAGACCCACTGACCACAGGGAAAGTCCTGTTGACAGTGGGAAAGACTACAACTTTGGATTCTCTCTTGAGGGCACATAAGACCGTATGGCGAAAGCTTGGCTGTGTCTGGAGTGGCACTGTCTTCATCTGTCCGTGGGCAGGGGTGGTTGGGTCTGTGGGGTGTGCTCGGCAGCTGGAGGGTTTTTCGCCGGTGGGCTCTGCAGTCATGAAATACGGGCTGGTACACCCATGGGGATGCTACTTTAAGGCTGTTAAGGGCTGCATCCTGTAGTCTGATTTACCTCTGTTCAGGAGCAGTTATGTCCCTTGATATCTTAATGGAGTGTCCTGCGCGTGCCTGTACCCATCGTCAACACAGCGCAGGCCTCCAAGGGTGGTACAGGACTGCTCTAAAGGCAGGTGAAGACAGTGCTTCTCTGGGTCCTCCCCAGCACCTTCGGGTGTTTCTTTTCTTCAATGTTTATCACTGAATTAATATCATTGAAATTACACCCATTTTATTTGGGGTTAAAGGCACAAACAACCTGGATCCTACTCCGATAAGATTATGGGACAAAGGAAGCTACTCGAGAGACATGCATGGTACTATTTGACAGTTACTTTCCTTTTATACCCTACCCTTGAGGTTTGGTATTTCAGGGGAAGGTTGAAAAAAACAGAGCAGGAATGTACATAGCGCCAATTTTGATAAACATATTCCTTCAACATATTCCTTCAACATATTCCTTTAACATATTCATTCAACATATTCATTAAACATATTCATTAAACATATTCCTTCAACATATTCCTTCAACATATTCATTCAACATATTCATTAAACATATTCATTAAACAAAGTGCGATGCGTCGATTTCTCGAGGAACAGATTGGGTTAATCTGGTGTATGAGATTTACCTGCTTGAAAACTGACTTTCTTATTAATTGATGGAGTGCAGAATAAAAGATGGTCCCTTTTATGTTTATCAATAACGTAGTGATCTGTCTACAACGAGAGAGTATCCAGATTTGTTATTAAATCAATTTGAATGCTAAAATTGTATTCCTTGACCCTCAAAATGACTGAATAAACACTTGTCTTATGTGAACATTGGCCTTTTTCTTTTATCCAATTTTTTTTCTGTCCCATCTTC
>CM065737.1:2431953-2444453 GCA_033310375.1 Conus canariensis
GTCTTATTTACGTTTTTATAAAGGTCAAACTGTCAAATTTTAAACAAACAAATCTTCGAGCACAGACATGTACACACGCGATGGTATGTCCGCTCACATGCACATGAACGCTGGCAAGTAAGAATGAATGGCCTTTGATTTAAAATGGACTCGGTGGAGTTGAAGGCGGTTTTAAAGCAACATAAGGCCGATATGCGAGATTTTGTTTGTTGCTGTTGCTGCTGCTGCTGCTGCTGTTTATGAAGCGCAATAATGAACACCCTATCGCTTCTACTGACCTTATGTTGAATCGCTTCCAAACAACATGAGCTTTTGCTTCAGTCACGAAAAGATCAGTGGACGAACCAAGGGAGAGCCGGGATCGGCTCAGCTTGAAAAAGAAATAATCCTCACACTGACGGTACAAAACGGTAAAGTTTCGACTGAACCAACCACAATGGATGAACAGAGATACAGAGAGAAAGCTGGAATGTTTTGTCTGTGTCCAGTTTTGATGAACACAGATACAGAGAGAAGCCTGGAATGTTTTGTCTGTGTCCAGTTTTGAAGGCAGTTCAAGAGGTCCTGTTGATAACATAGATACAGAGAGAAGCCTGGAATGTTTTGTCTGTGTCCAGTTTTGAAGGCAGTTCAAGAGGTCCTGTTGATAGGAATGTTTATCAAAAGCATTACGTTTTCCATGATCACGTTTGCCCCTATCCTGTGTTTTAATGGAGAGAGTCCCCCATAGCTTCAATATACTGTTTGCCGTGGGAGAGGATATGCTTTTTTCACAGCAATACTTATTTTGCTCTGCTGTCAGGTTTGGTTAAACACCGAAATTCTTATCAGAATGCTTTCTAGGTACATGACAAGCACACACCGCTGCCGGTAATTAGTACATATGATGAGCTCCCTACTACTGTACTCTAAATATTTCGGAAAGTGATTGGCTCAAATGTTTCATATGTTCGATCACAGGGATTTTAACGAATACGTTTCAAGAAAGACATGATATTCGTGTGCTGTGTAGTTTCTTCGATTGAGCTCGGTAGCTGTCTTTATTTACCCATCTGCTTTTACCATATCAGTTTTGTACCTTTCTTTGATTTTCCAGATGTTTCAGTGATAGAAAAAAATGGTTGAGATATAAATCCCAATGATCGTCGCGATGGAAAGACAGTTTTTGATTAGGGTGAAGTCAAAGCACTCTGTTGGTGAAGTCAAAGCGCTCTGTTGGTGAAGTCAAAACGCTCTGTTGGTGAAGTCAAAGCACTCTGTTGCTTTGCTTACTTCACCTGTACTTGCAGTGTTTAGGGAAAGCATGCCCGTAACGACAAGCAGTGAACCAAAACGAAAAAAAAAACTGTATGGAAAAGAGAGTCAGTGCAAGCAGATAAAGATATACAGGAAAAGAGAGAAAGACTTGCAGATACATTGAACCATAAACAATGTAACCGATACGGCAAACGACACTTCTGTGCAGCCTCAATCGCAGTTCTCGTTTCCTAAGGTTAAATTTACTTCATTCTGAGAGCTTTTCCTGCTTCGGTTTGCTTCCACATAACTGACGTGACTTTGTTGAACATGTGTTTCAACAATGTAAAACGGCAAATTTGATAGAAAGAATATTGCATTTTAAAAAGCACACACAAACAAGAGAAACAGACATCTTGCAACTCCTCTTGTCTTTCCTCTATCCCTGTATTTCTAATCTCTCTCTCTCTCTCTCTCTCTCTCCTCTCTCTCTCTCTCTCCTCTCTCTCTCTCTCTCTCTCTCTCTCTCTCTCTCGTTTATTTAAGTTTTACGATTTTCAATATTTACCTTTCTCTAATCTTGGATGTGCTACCCAGTTGAAGTAGACAGTTCCTGTGTTGTAGAAAGGCGCTAAAGACACAGAGCGCTGTTTGTTGTAAAAAGGCGCTAAAGACACAGAGCGCTGTTTGTTGTAGAACGGCGCTAAAGACACAGAGCGCTGTTTGTTGTAGAAAAGCGCTAAAGACACAGAGCGCTGTTTTGTGGCTCCATGTTGTCATCTTCGTAACTGGTTCCAGGGCTTTCATTTATATCAGCAAACCGTCCAATAATAAAGCAACCGTCCAGTATAAACGAATAGCATCTTTGTGTTTTATTTGATTCCTTGTTTGTAGTTTAAGGTGTTCTTGGTGTATGTATTGTGAAAATGTCTGTAGAATACTGTTGATTTTGAATTATCTTTATCCATGTTATATAGCTTTCGATGTCTGTACACCCACATGCTATCTGTGCATTTGAGATCATGACTAATCATTTCATAAGTCAATCGTGAATGTATTTTAAGGTAAAACAACACGTTGTAACAGCTTTGCTGTTGTACACTGTCATCATGCCAACAGCTGCGAAGTATTGTAAAATTTACGTTAGAAACTACATTTCATATATTTTGGTTGATCAGTACTTGAACCACCAACCAGAGAGAGGGACCAGTGGTCAAATCGTTAAAGGGTTTGCCTGCAGAGACTGGCGGTCGTGAGATCGAACCACTCATGGGGTCGGACATTTCCGTTTGTAAACCCTTCTTGACCTCCCAGCAGTAAATGGGCAGCTCAGTCACCCTTCTTGACCTCCCAGCAGTAAATGGGCAGCTCAGTCACTTCAGGGAAGGTGACCTCCCAGCAGTAAATGGGCAGCTCAGTCACTTCAGGGAAGGTGACCTCCCAGCAGTAAATGGGCAGCTCAGTCACTTCAGGGAAGGTGACCTCCCAGCAGTAAATGGGCAGCTCAGTCACTTCAGGGAAGATAGAAGGTAGTGGGAGGAGAGAATTGGGCCCCACCTTCCACCATGCTGTGCCCTTGACACGGTGAACTTCTGACCGTGCACTGCCCCTGCGGCCAATAGGCCATAGAAACTAATTGGGCCCCACCTTCCACCATGCTGTGCCCTTGACACGGTGAACTTCTGACCGTGCACTGCCCCTGCGGCCAATAGGCCATAGAAACTAATTGGGCCCCACCTTCCACCATGCTGTGCCCTTGACACGGTGAACTTCTGACCGTTCACTGCCCCTGCGGCCAATAGGCCATAGAAACTAATTGGGCCCCACCTTCCACCATGCTGTGCCCTTGACACGGTGAACTTCTG
Source organism: Conus canariensis (assembly GCA_033310375.1). Taxonomy (NCBI): domain Eukaryota; kingdom Metazoa; phylum Mollusca; class Gastropoda; order Neogastropoda; family Conidae; genus Conus; species Conus canariensis. The sequence goes on from CM065737.1 coordinate 2,435,055, forward strand.
ACCGTTCACTGCCCCTGCGGCCAATAGGCCATAGAAACTAATTGGGCCCCACCTTCCACCATGCTGTGCCCTTGACACGGTGAACTTCTGACCGTGCACTGCCCCTGCGGCCAATAGGCCATAGAAACTAATTGGGCCCCACCTTCCACCATGCTGTGCCCTTGACACGGTGAACTTCTGACCGTGCACTGCCCCTGCGGCCAATAGGCCATAGAAACTAATTGGGCCCCACCTTCCACCATGCTGTGCCCTTGACACGGTGAACTTCTGACCGTGCACTGCCCCTGCGGCCAATAGGCCATAGAAACTAATTGGGCCCCACCTTCCACCATGCTGTGCCCTTGACACGGTGAACTTCTGACCGTGCACTGCCCCTGCGGCCAATAGGCCATAGAAACTAATTGGGCCCCACCTTCCACCATGCTGTGTGCCCTTGACACGGTGAACCTCTGACCGTTCACTGCCCCTGCGGCCAATAGGCCATAGAAACTTCATCTTTCATATTTATCTTAACTGTTTAAACCTTCGGCCAATAGGCCACAGAAACTTCATCTTTCATCTTTATCCAAACTGTTTAAATCTTTGACAATGGACATGAAATATACTGATTAAAATTCAGTCAATCGACGACTATTTCAGATTGACCATTTGTAACATTTTGATCAAGAATGGATCAGACTAAGACTCAACGAAATACTGAATATCAAAGCGTTTCTTCATTTGCGTTGGTATTTGCAGAACTGTTGGCATTGATGATCCGTTATCTTGCCTGAACTTTAAACTCCTCTTCAAACGTTTGTTCAACAGAACGTGTTCTTAATGAGGGAAATGCTGTTTGGCAGTGTCAGATAGGGAGGTGGTGACGGTATGTTATTTATTTTTTTTAATTAAAAATCTGACATATGAACCACAACGCATTCTTCGGTTTGCGTTGCTTGGGGAATGGAACAGTTTATTTTTCTCACTAACCACACTGACTGTTACTGAAAGGATTTGGTCTGTAATGGTTCTTTCAACACCTTGCCTTACCGACCACATTCCCAAACCGTCTGTGATGTGTGTGGTGGACCACTGGTAATCGTACTACCATCATCTGATCGGTCCGGTAATCACCGCTTTTTGCCCCCCGACTGACTGTTGAGAGAAACTGGGCAGCTGAATGCCACAGTGTAGCTTGCGGTCAACAGCGCACTGTGTGTTTGGGGAAACTGGGCAGCTAAATGCCACAGTGTAGCTTGCGGTCAACAGCGCACTGTGTGTTTGGGGAAACTGGGCAGCTAAATGCCACAGTGTAGCTTGCGGTCAACAGCGCACTGTGTGTGTCAAGAAGTAGTGGAATGAACATGCTGCTCCACGTTTTCCATGCTAGAATGACTATCCAGTTCATCCCTTCATTTTGAATCGAAAAGTTTATCACAAACACTTTGAGGCAATTAGGTTACATTTTGAATGTTGTTGTACGTTAGGCGTCAGTGCTTCAAAACCATCCCTGTCTGCCCAGTACGCATTATAGCAATTCGTGTGGGCACACTCCTGCCGCTGGTGTTGCTGGGTGCACATGTCAAATGAAGGGTATGAGGATTCCTTGATTCTTCACATTCATCCTCCATTTACCTGTGTGCAAGCTGACGGGTAGCGCTAAGCATCCCTGGCTGTAGGTGTGTGTAGTGGTGTCAAAGAATCCATAGCTGTCATCCGGAACTTGCCATTTCAGTTCATTCTTTTTTTTTCCAGCTGACGTCGCCATTTGTCAACTTCCACCATCGGAGTGATTGCACGGTTGTAACCAAATTCTAACCATTAAAATCAGTACAACTGCTAGAACAGGGGAGTAAATCTTCGCAAGATTAAAAATAAACAACTCAAGAAGCCGTTCTAATGATGGTAGTCGCGTTTATCAGTGGAGTAACTCCTCACACGTCTCCATGTTGACTTATCAACGTGTGTCTTGCTTTAAAACGGGTGTACGTGTGGTTGCGGTGGTGAGCGGACTCCCCAGACTGGCGTGGTGTTGTATCTGTGCTGTACGTTTGGTGAGGGCTGACGTGGGATGGGCACGGCGTGGTGTTGTATCTGTGCTGTACGTGTGGTGACGGCTGACGTGCGATGGGCACGGCATGGTGTTGTCTCTGTGCTGTACGTTTGGTGAGGGCTGACGTGGGATGGGCACGGCGTGGTGTTGTATCTGTGCTGTACGTGTGGTGAGGGCTGACGTGGGATGGGCACGGCGTGGCGTTGTCTCTGTGCTGTACGTGTGGTGAGGGCTGACGTGGGATGGGCACGGCGTGGGGAAAATATCTGGAATATGCAGTGTTTCATATCAAGTACAGTGATAGTTTGTTTTTTGGGGGGTTTTTGCTGTCCAGAGGACATAAGGTGATCAATAAGGAGGTTGAGGATAGGAGTCTCCACAACCTCAATTTAAAGGCCATGTTCACCCTCGAAGAATTGTGTCATATTTGATCAGATATTGTTATCTTGTTTCTGTACACAAAATATAATTGATAAGATTAAACAGTATTTCCTTTAGATCGGCAGGATGTAATGTTGTCCCCTAACTGGCTTATGAAATAAAGGCTGTTCCAGACACGGAAGAGGAGGGAACTGAACTGGTACCACTTTAAATCAAGACAAAGTCCAAGAAGAAAAAGAAACACCCGAAGTGCTGGGGAGGACCCAGAGAAGCACTGTCTTCACCTGCCTTTAGAGCAGTCCTGTACACCCTTGGAGGCCTGTGCTGTGTTGACGATGGGTACAGGCACGCGCAGGACACTCCATTGGCCACTTCCTTACTTTCTCAACGGCACATGTAGCTCTACTTCCAGGGAATCTAGTTTGTGGAGCCAGATTCCTTATTACAAATTCATGAATCTCGTACATAGTCTTGTACTGTGTTTTGATGGGGTTCATTGTTTGGGGTTAGGGTTCGTGCACTTGTGTGGACAACGAATTGTGATTCGTCGTTACGGATCTTAGTATACACCAATCTATCGGATGAATCCAAGGCATGCACCTGTCCTAAATTGGTTATGAAGACTGTAAACTACTGAGACTTTTCAGTCGTGACTATTTGCTTTATGTGTTTGTGGGCTTCATGACCGAGACGGGGTTATCTTGAGGAGGAGAGATGCCATTTTGGTTGCAGGGTGTGACCAAGAGAAGATTACTGTGGAGGTGCAGTTGGATTAGACTATGCAATGGATAGTGTATCGGTTATTGCTCAGTGCCTCTGTGACGAGACGGTTGGGTTCACTGTAGTGCTGCATGTCTCCTAGATTACTAGTTACGGTGAACGTCTTTCTGGGGTTTCCGCGAGCCGCGTGGTTATTTTCCATTCATCGTACAGTGAACGTCTTTCTGGGGTTTCCGCGAGCCACGTGGTTATTCTCCATTCATCATGAGTGAACTTTGTGCACCGTTTACTTTGTTGTTCTGGCAATAAATGAAAAAAAAGTTTTCGACTGGTATAGTCTTTCTTTTGAAAGACGTGTCACTGTTGGATATGCTTATGCTTCCCTCTCTCTCTCTCTCTCTCTCTTCTCTCTCTCTCTCTCTCTCTCTCTCTCTCTCACACACACACACACACACACACACACACACACACAACACACACACACATGCACATACAAGACACAAAACACATAAACACGCGCGCACGCACGACGTACACACACACAACACAACACACACACACACACACACACAACACACAGAGAGTGAGAGAGAGAGAGAGAGAGAGAGAGAGAGAGAGAGAGAGAGAACAATTGAACACAATTTTAACGTTTCAGGCCTCCGGCCTATAACAATGTGAGGTGCAGTGCACACATAAAGAGAAAAAGAGAAATGACAACAAAAATATACTTTTCGATGTACTGATAACGCTAATTTATAAGGGTAACTAAGTATTCATACTGAGTGGGATACGAGTTCTTCTCTTTTTCCAGTGCATGATAAATATACATTGCAATATCTCTAGTAATATGCACGTATGACGTATTATTGATACTCACTAGTACAATGAAATAGATATATTAGAATGAATGTATTGATCTCGGTGCAAAAATGTTGCTGTCCGACGTTGAAGAATCAAATATAACCTTCTTGCAAGAGACACAAAAATGACCAAACAAACAAATGAAATACGTCACATACGTGTGAATTTTTCGTGTGAGTGTGTGTGTGTGTGTGTGTGTGTGTGTGTGTGTGTGTGTGTGTGTGTGTGTGTGTGTGTGCTTTGAAGTAGAATTAGTATTTTCTCATGTTTTTCTGTAATATGCGCCTTGGGCTCTTGCGAGGTAAAACGCTCTATAAATATCCTTTTACATTACATTTCATTACATTAAAATGGCGACATAATAGAAATGCTGACATGATTCTTGCGATAAATGTTGTTTTAAATGCAAAAAGAGAATGTTCTACAAGAAACTGCGTACTGTGTAAATGGTGAGAGACATTCCACCGAACACTCTTTTTACATTGTGAACATGCCAAATTTGTTTTGTCACTCCACCAGAAACAAAGAAAAAACAAACAAAAAATATTCAATAAAAACATGGAAGTGCACACAATGTTAAGATCTAATGTGATTTTACTTTATTTAGAGTTAATAAAATGCCTTATTACTGCCATTTTTTTTATTTCATCATAATGTTTATCATGTTATACACTTATACATGTAAAATAGATAAATATTTACCAAATGTATTCTGTTCGTGAATAAAGACCTAATAACTGTTTGGATTTTTGTTCATCATAATGTTTATCATGCTGTACGTTTATAGAAGTGAAATAGACAAATATTTACATAGTATCTTTATGTTTCAGAGGCTATTGAACGAAAGATTTTCACGTGAACAATATAATGCATGTGTTAACAATAGTCTGTCTAAGGTTAACACAGAATGGCGTTACTACAAACCAGAGCTTTGCAACTCTCAATAAACTTTTTTTTTTCAAATAACGAACAAGTACGGCAACTCTTTCCACCACGATGAAGTGAATTGTACGCTCGTAACTCCAAATGAATATTATTTACGACACCGACTCGCCGAGCAGAAATGCAAAAGACAGACCACACAGAACAAAGGAGTTATTCCCCCTCCCTAAAAAAAATTTATGTTCCAAGCTTGCCCATATACCTTTACCTGACACATATACATAGCAACAACAACTTGAGAAATAAACAAACACAAACACAAAGACGAACAGCAACAAATACAGGTAACTTCGATTTGATTAGTATGAAAGGAAATCTGATATATGAGGCAAAGGATTGTAAACAGTAAATAAGGAACAAGCAGGGTAACTCTTTCTCCCATGATGAAATCAGTCACACGCCCAAAACTCCAAACAAATGCTGTTTACGAAACCAACTACTGATAATGATAATAGTGATTGTACGGATAACAATAACGATAATAACGATGATAACAGAAAAAGAGGAAAGATAACAATGAAAGATAGATAGATAGATAGATAGATAGATAGATAGATAGATAGATAGATAGATAGATAGATAGATAGATTCATTCATCAACAACAACAACAATAACAAAAACAAGGGCAATCATCATCATCATCATCATCATCATAAGGAGGAGGAGTAGGTGGGGGATATCGAAAATGCAAAAGATAGTAAGATAGAATCTACGAAATATACAAAGAGTGATGATAATAGTGGTCATAATCGTAAAGTACTCATAATCGTAAAGACAATGATAATGATACTACCTATTAATGAAATTGGAAAGACAGTAAGATGAAATCCAAGAATCATATTAATGCAAAGAAAACACGAATGGAATTCATTTCATCATAATCAATGAATGATGAAAGTGTTAATGTTGATGAAAATAACAATGCTAATACTTATAATAATGATGATTGATGAGGAGGAGGAGGAGGAGGAGAGGAGGAGGAGGAGGAATACGGACGACGACAACGACAATGATACGAATATAAGCAGAAAAAACAAACAAACAAAAGAACAAGTGTATTTGTAGAACTACATAGATACTTTTTTTCTGAACCTATATAAATGTACTATAGAAGTATATCAAATCATAGACAACAATTCTTAATTTTAACAGAAACAGTGGGTTTTTGTCATAAGAAAACTAACAGAGTAACCATTATTCAAACTGCACAGCTTTATAACATTGACTAAAGGCAACAAATACTATAGACGACAATCTGATAAGTGGGGTAATTTTGAAAAACAAGCGCAGGCAACAACTGAAACTATCTCAAGTAACATATTGCAAGATGACTGAAAATTTAGACTATGACAAACTGGGAACCATGAAATTCATATTACAGATATAAAATTTACTAGCGCATAAGGAACCATCGCAATCTCTGTCTGAAGGCAATTTTTGTATTGCCTGCTCCGAGGCCTTTCGTCTGCTGGGTCGGACTCATCAGGGAGACACGGCTGGTTGTGTCTGCGCTCCTGGCGTCAAATAGAGACACACCACAGTCCATAATACTGTGGTGTTCTCACCACCAAGAGTGCAAAAAAGAATCCAATAGCACTCCCAAAGCAGCCAGCGAAGAGTAGTAAATGAAACCAAACGAAAGTGTGGGGAGGAAAAAAGTTGCTGAAAAACTAAAGACATTATGCAAACAGTATAAAATAAAGGGGACAATCTTTGAGCCTACGCTTGAGGATCCACCCAAAGATGCAAGGGAGATCAAAAGACAAACACACAGACGGACAGAAACAAATACAAATAACCTCAATTTAATCAAAACAAAAATCGGAAATGAAATGAGGCAGGGAACAGTAAACGATAAACAGTAAACAAGTTGGGTATTTTTTGCTCCCATAAGAAAACCTAACACAGAGTAACTTTTATTCAAGACTGGCACAGCCTTTTAAACTTGACTAAAGTCAGACAAATACATAGACGAACAATCTAATAGTGGGGGAAAAAACAAGCGCAGGCCAACAACTGAACTATCTTCATAGTAATGACTTGGCAAAGATTTGGACTTAAGGAGGGGGGGGGTAATTTGAAGATGGAGAAACTGGGAACATGAAATTAAGAAAATATGTTACAGATATGAAAACTCTTCACTAGCTGCATAAGGGAACCATCGCAATCTCTTTTGAAGGCAGATATATTTGTATTGCCTGCTCCGAGGCCTTTCGTCCGCTGGGTCGGACTCATCAGGGAGACACGGCTGGTTGTGTCTGCGCTCCTGGCGTCAAATAGAGACACACCACAGTCCATAATACTGTGGTGTTCTCACCACCAAGAGTGCAAAAAAGAATCCAATAGCACTCCCAAAGCAGCCAGCGAAGAGTAGTAAATGAAACCAAACGAAAGTGTGGGGAGGAAAAAAGTTGCTGAAAAACTAAAGACATTATGCAAACAGTATAAAATAAAGGGGACAATCTTTGAGCCTACGCTTGAGGATCCACCCAAAGATGCAAGGGAGATCAAAAGACAAACACACAGACGGACAGAAACAAATACAAATAACCTCAATTTAATCAAAACAAAAATCGGAAATGAAATGAGGCAGGGAACAGTAAACGATAAACAGTAAACAAGTTGGGTATTTTTTGCTCCCATAAGAAAACCTAACACAGAGTAACTTTTATTCAAGACTGGCACAGCCTTTTAAACTTGACTAAAGTCAGACAAATACATAGACGAACAATCTAATAGTGGGGGAAAAAACAAGCGCAGGCCAACAACTGAACTATCTTCATAGTAATGACTTGGCAAAGATTTGGACTTAAGGAGGGGGGGGGGGGGTAATTTGAAGATGGAGAAACTGGGAACATGAAATTAAGAAAATATGTTACAGATATGAAAACTCTTCACTAGCTGCATAAGGGAACCATCGCAATCTCTTTTGAAGGCAGATATATTTGTATTGCCTGCTCCGAGGCCTTTCGTCTGCTGGGTCGGACTCATCAGGGAGACACGGCTGGTTGTGTCTGCGCTCCAGGCGTCAAATAGAGACACACCACAGTCCATAATACTGTGGTGTTCTCACCACCAAGAGTGCAAAAAAGAATCCAATAGCACTCCCAAAGCAGCCAGCGAAGAGTAGTAAATGAAACCAAACGAAAGGATCCACCCAAAGATGCAAGGGAGATCAAAAGACAAACACACAGACTGTGTGTTTGTCTTTTGATCTCCCTTGCATCTTTGGGTGGATCCTCAAGCGTAGGCTCAAAGATTGTCCCCTTTATTTTATACTGTTTGCATAATGTCTTTAGTTTTTCAGCAACTTTTTTCCTCCCCACACTTTTGTTTGGTTTCATTTACTACTCTTCGCTGGCTGCTTTGGGAGTGCTATTGGATTCTTTTTTGCACTCTTGGTGGTGAGAACACCACAGTATTATGGACTGTGGTGTGTCTCTATTTGACGCCAGAGCGCAAAAACAACCAGCCGTGTCTCCCTGATGAGTCCGACCCAGCAGACGAAAGGCCTCGGAGCAGGCAATACAAATAATCTGCCTTCAAAAGAGATTGCGATGGTTCCCTTATGCAGCAGTGAAGAGTTTTCATATCTGTAACATATTTTCTTAATTTCATGTTCCCAGTTTCTCCATCTTCAAATTACCCCCCCCCCCCCCCTCCTTAAGTCCAAATCATTTGCCAAGTCATTACTATGAAGATAGTTCAGTTGTTGGCCTGCGCTTGTTTTTTCCCCCACTATTAGATTGTTCGTCTATGTATTTGTCTGACTTTAGTCAAGTTTAAAAGGCTGTGCCAGTCTTGAATAAAAGTTACTCTGTGTTAGGTTTTCTTATGGGAGCAAAAAATACCCAACTTGTTTACTGTTTATCGTTTACTGTTCCCTGCCTCATTTCATTTCCGATTTTTGTTTTGATTAAATTGAGGTTATTTGTATTTGTTTCTGTCCGTCTGTGTGTTTGTCTTTTGATCTCCCTTGCATCTTTGGGTGGATCCTCAAGCGTAGGCTCAAAGATTGTCCCTTTATTTTATACTGTTTGCATAATGTCTTTAGTTTTTCAGCAACTTTTTTCCTCCCCACACTTTCGTTTGGTTTCATTTACTACTCTTCGCTGGCTGCTTTGGGAGTGCTATTGGATTCTTTTTTGCACTCTTGGTGGTGAGAACACCACAGTATTATGGACTGTGGTGTGTCTCTATTTGACGCCAGGAGCGCAGACACAACCAGCCGTGTCTCCCTGATGAGTCCGACCCAGCAGACGAAAGGCCTCGGAGCAGGCAATACAAATATATCTGCCTTCAAAAGAGATTGCGATGGTTCCCTTATGCAGCTAGTGAAGAGTTTTCATATCTGTAACATATTTTCTTAATTTCATGTTCCCAGTTTCTCCATCTTCAAATTACCCCCCCCCCCCCCCCCCTTAAGTCCAAATCTTTGCCAAGTCATTACTATGAAGATAGT
>CM065737.1:2456953-2549453 GCA_033310375.1 Conus canariensis
AGGACACCGGTCACTTTGTTTTCATTGATATTTGAGGAGGAGAGAGAGAGAGAGAGAGAGAGAGAGAGAGAGAGAGAGAGAGAGAGAGAGAGAGATCGTCCTAGAGATGGATGTAGAGAGGATTACGTATTTTCTCACAAACTGGCAATCACCTGAATAGTCTATCCTTACAGCTAAAGAAGGAACCCACGATGAATTCATGAGGAGAGCCAAGAAGAAAGACAATGGGAGTCCTCCCCCTCTTTTCCATCCTTCTCTTGCAGTCCTGTTTTTCTGACAGTCGACATGGTACTGAGACCAAACATTCCACTATGTTTTTTGTTTTTTTAATCCATTCTACTCCCCTCCCTATCCCTCCCTTCCTGCCCCATTTGCTCTCAATCTCCCTGCATGATTTCTGTCATCGCTGCTGAAGGACATTCACATGTTGAATTTAATGTTTTACTATTTGGTACAGGGTGTCTGGGCTTATTCATGTGCTAGTGTGTGTGTGTGTGTGTGTGTGTGTGTGTGTGTGTGTGTGTGTGTGTGTGTGTGTGTGTGTGTGTGTCAGTACAACACTATGTTAATCTGAAAGTAAATAGTTTCAATCAGTCAGTGTGTGTGTGTGTGTGTGTGTGTGTGTGTGTGTGTGTGTGTGTCACGCATTGCACGTTTCTTCCAACTGTCATGTTCAAGGTCCGTTTTGTCTAGAGGGAAGAATTTGTGTAGGGGGTTAGTTTTCAACGATAACCTTAGGCAGTGTGTCATATGTTTTTTAAAAAACCAAAAAAAAAAACCTTAGTTTTACTTTAGCTTTTAAAATCTCTGCAACCCACCTTCCATCCTGCATTGTCATGTTTTCCGTGTGGACTCAGGTTGCACGGGGTGTTAAACGTAGGCTGAGTGAGCTTCCTCTCACCTGCCCATCAGGGTTTTTTTGGAAGCCGACCGGAGGAGTCGAGGTTGGGATGGGATAGAGGGCGGTGGCATAACGTGTCGTGCAAGCCGTATGCTTGCAGTCTTTGCTTGGTAATTGTATGTTTGTGAGGGATCCATATCCCACGAGGAGCCACCACTGTTTCGCCTTTGAGGGAAACTGCGTTGCATTTTTTTTTCTTTGGAGATCCATATCTCCCGGCTCTCGGCATCAGGTTTCACCTTTGGGTGGAACCGAACCGTGGTACTCCGTACGAGTGCTGTATCAGCTTGTCTAGTTACCTTTTTGGTAGTATACCTGTGATCAGTATCACAGTCGTGAATCCCCGTATTCACTTAGAGGCAGAAGCCTGTTTTTCTAAATTCTTAGGTCCTGACCAGGGTTTAGATGCGAGCCGTGCAGGGTTTACTGTTCCAGCTCCTCAGGGAGTCCCGTTCACAAGTCTGGTTGGTGAGTACGTTGCGTAGTTAGTTCATATGTGTTTTTCTTTTATTATTTATTTATTTCCAAAACTGTTTCAAAGAATTGGTTTTCCTCTCGGCTATTACTTTAATTCTTACATTATTTATTTTGTTGTGTTTGAGAATTATTTTCGTTTATCATTTTATTGCCATTTCGTTTACACCAACTTTTAATTATTCATTTACTTCTAGGCCATTTTTTTTACATTTACAGCAGTAGGGCGTGTTATTCATTTTCCCCTCCAAATATTTACTGTTGTTGTGTTCTACGTGTTGTCGCGTGCCTGTGCCATTTTCTGGGTCAAGTGTCCTGCCACACGTGTTTAGTGTGTTGGTGGTCGTTACTTGTAAATGCGCTTGGTCAGGACTTAGGCTTTTTCTTTTCCATTTTTTTTTTTTTTTTTTTTTTTGTCATTCTTGTAAATATTTAGGGCGCCCATAAGTTTTAACGCTTCCAGCTTTTGTTTCCGAAAAGGAGAGTCGTCCCGAGGGAGATGATTCGTTTTTGTTTCTATATAGCTCAAGAGAGCCAACCCCAGGGTGTTTGACATAAACGGTTGTGAACGTTTATTGGTATATGTATGTAGGCAAAGTGTCTGAACCGGGGAAATTTTGTATTTAATACTATTTGAGAACTGAAATTAGCAAGCGCTCTGCCAGTGCGTTCCGTGCCTGTCCTTGTTACTCTCTGTAATGGATGTCTGTGCTTACGGGTTTTTGCTTTGCACCTGTTGTATATGGGAAACCATCTTTTGTGTGTTTTCCAGGACTTGTTGTTTTTTTCCCTCCTTTCCCTCACCAGTGGCTGACTTACCTTTGTGCCACTGCTGCCGCCGCCGGCCTTGCAGCTGTTGCCGGTCTCGCCGCCTTTCCGGTTTCTGCTGTTGCCGCCATCGGTACTGCTGCTGCTGCTGCGACCGCGGCTTGACCGCGCTGCCTCCATCTTCTTTGTCGCCCCCATCATCCCTCCCCATTCCTCTCGCAATCTTCAGCCCTTTCTCCTCCTCACCCCTCTCCCGGTACCCGCAAGGACCTCGCCCTTGGGTCGGAATGAGGACGCACCAGTCTGCCGTGCGCGATCTTTGGAGAGAGGACCTCCGCTCTGATCTCTTCATTTTCTGTTGCGCCGGCGACCCCACTCTACCCCTACAGCTTCGTGGGTCGCTGGTGCCACTGCCCTACCTGTTGCATACAGGTGTTGGACGGCCGCCACACCTGTGTGCCTGGTTTGAGTGCATCTCACCTTCACCCTCGAACCTTCGTGCCCTCGTCGCTGTGTGTAACTGTCTCCTTGGAAGGAGATAGGACGCTATCCTGTCCGCGACTTGGTGTGTATCCGACGGGGTGGACGCGCTCTCCCTTTGCCGGACCCGCGCAGAACTGTCTCACGGTTTAGGCTTTGGGGGGTCGGTCCGTAAGTCTGGCATCCACGTATTTTAATTATTGCAGAGATAAAGGACAGGCATTTCATCAATTTTGTCAGCAGAGCGCTTTATAATTCTATTATAGTTATGCTTGCCTAACATGAATGTTTTGCTTTGTATTTCCACGTATAAAGGATACTTGCTTTCCAGGGTTGTCGCCGCTGTATGGTGCGTTTTTTTGTGTGCAGGGTTCCAGTTTATCTATCACGCCAGGTTTAACCATGCACTGTTTATCTACCTTTCTGTGGTGAACTGTTCCTTTGTCTGTTAGCGGTAAAAAAAAAGGCGAAATTAATGTGGGATGTTTAATTACAGTCCTTAGCAGTTGAACTCCCCAGTACACTACGCCATTCTTAGGGTATTGCCCAAGACGTCCCCTTTGTTTTTGTTTTGTTTTGTTTTTTTTGTTTTTTTGCCTTAGAGAATGTCTAAATGTCTGTTCTAGATCAACCATCTCATTTTGCCCGCAAACCCCGCTTTTCACATGATTAAATTTCAACCAAAAAAACAGCTAAAACCTACAAAAATCAAAAAAATTAATGCAGTGAAAAGCAGGGTTTGCGAGCAAAATAAAATGTGCTGATCGTGAACCACATATTTAGACATTCTCTCCGATTAACTTATAGGCACTGTGTTTGGTGGAACAACTTGCAACTCTTCGCGAACAAACGATCTTTTAGGGGCAGGCTTTTTGGAAGAAAGAGTTTCTCGTAAATAATACACGGGAGGGGTTGTTTTCATAATTCTTTCTTCATATACGTCTACGCTCCATATGGGGTCTGTGGCTCTAATTCTAACATCACCCTCTGCCTCTCCAGGAGCATACAAGTATCTTACTTTTAGTCCAAACGGCAAGAGTTTCTGATTACCTCGGATGTCTTCAGTAATACTTATTTTTTAAAAATTTGATTGCGCTCACCGGTTTAAGACCCGTTGCTTTAAATTCTTCATTGTTCATGGCGCGTAAGACTGCTGGCAATCTTCTGACCCATTCTGTGTTGCGTGTTTTGTCCATAAGGTCTGTGGTATTGATAGGTAAACAGACGTTCAGCTAGATTCTTATTAAAGTTTTCTACTAGGGCTTGTGAGCGATGGTTGCCTGGAATCCCTCTCTTAACTGTAACCCGGTGTCTTAAAAACAGTTGGTTTACAGCTCCTTTAAACTTTCCCATCATCAACCTGGATCATCCTAGGATACTTTAATGGGCCTCGTATGTATATTTGTTGTAAAGCCACAGCCACAGCAGTTGAGCGTTTATCCGTTAAAGGCTCAGCGTCTTTATACCTTGAAGCCATGTCAACAACAGTCAGAGCATACTTAAACTTTTTTCTTCTAACTTTGTCATGTGGAAGATACAAGAAGTCCATCTGGTGGGTGTCATTAGGAACTGAGTTAACAAATCGAGGCCTTATTATTCTTTTTGGGGCAGGCAGTATATTTGCCAGATCGCTTGTTTTGAAAGCCAGTTTTTTGCTTCTGATTCAGACACCCTAGCAGCTTTACTCAGTTTATCAATAGCAGTCTTTCCTTTCCAATACCCTCTAGGAGAATAATATATTTTGTCCATAAGAAGGGACTGTTTTTTATTACATTTTAACTGTTTTTAGATTGAATATGCAAGAAGAAAGATTGCTCCCATAGCACCTATAATAAAGCCTATTTCTACCATTTTCTGATCCTCAGATGGTTCATAAGTCAGACAGTTCTGGTGGTGACGATGTTAGAAACTTCTTTCCTGTTACTAAGTAATATTCATTCATTGCTTCATCAACGTCTGTAAATGTGTGCTTTGCATACCCCTGTTCTCTTAACTTTTTATTAAGAAAGTCTAAGTGAGCAATCCTTTTCTCGTAAGCGTCTTTTGCCTTAGCTAACTCTTCCATTGCCCTTGTTATGGCGTTCTCTTTCTTCATCAGACCGCAATTTACTAAACATAATTGCTGCCAGAGAAAGCCAATGCATTAACAATAGCTCCTCCCACCATCAGAACTAATCCGGACATCTTTTTATAAATGAATGAATCTTTTTTATAAATCAATATTTTTTATGCACTGATGTTTGCTGGGATAATTCCCTGTGTAACAAGAAAGTCTTCTGAGGCAATTCCTGCAGTTGTTACAACTATAACCTTAACAACATCCTCAATGTCTAACCTTCCTAGATCAGCTGGTCTCATCTTAAACATGTTTGTTGCTAACACGCTGTACCCTATACTAAGACCGCTGATTACAGCAGAGTGGTAAATAGTATGAATAATCTTTGCAGTGCTCATGTTTTTATTAACTAAAAAAATAATTAAAATAATCATAATATGAAAGACTATGTGCTTTTTAATTAGATAATCTTTTCTTGCTAGAGCTAAAAATAAGGTTACAACTAGTTTCGGCGAATCTTCTATCTTTCCCATGTTGGGCGGTTTTAACAAACCTTTTGCAAGATTGAGTAAACTATAACATCGTCAATGGGCACTGCATAATTAACCAACGTTAAACTCATAGTTTTAAAAAAGTTTTTATTATTTTTGTTTTAAAAAGGGTTTTAAAAAATGGATTGCGACGAGCTATTAAAGTGTGAGGAGCCAGCAGACCCAGACCTCTTGTCATAAAGATAGATTATACTCTCTGGCTGCATGTGGAAAAACTACAGTATTTAGGTGTTGAACTAAGTATTGAACAGATTCAGCAATTGTCTGCATCAGACATTGAGAAGTATTACGCTAGATACGAAGCACAGCTAGGATCAAAAATGGTTAGATCAGTAGGACAGACAATGATTAGTTTATATACTAAATTAGTAGGCAAGATAGCACCGATTGATTCAGAAGAAGATTTAAAATATGACTTGACACAAGATCCTGTTTTAACAAAGTCCCTAGAATCTCTTGCATGTGACATGTATTATAGATTTGGGACATTATGTCCATTCATCATGGGATTAATTACTTTTAATCATTAATTTTAATCATATAATTTTAATCATATTAAGAAAATGAGCGATCAGGAGAAGACTCCACAGGAGCAGAATATGGCTCCACAGGAGCAGAATGTCCAAGTGAATGCCCCACAAGTGAATGCCCACAAGTGAGTGTCCCACAAGTGAGTAGTGTTACTAAAGCTAAAAGTCCTGGGCGTGTTGAGGCCGGTCGTAAACTAGCTGAATGGAACAGACTGCAAAAAGCAAACCAAGCAGCAAAACAAAAATTATTAGATAGTAATACAACATCGCCACCAGCACCGCCACCAAACAACACAATCAAACTATAAGATGTATTATTATGTACTGGGGTGTGTTGTTGTTGGCGGGGGGTTTTTAGCATGCAAGTGTCTAAAACCATACTTAGCAACAAAGTCACAAATCCCCACAAAAACAGTAAAAGAAGAACCAGCTTCTGCAAAAAAAAAAACGCAACCCCCTGCTGTAAACCCATTATTTTTACTGAATTAGTTTTTTAATGTGTTAAGTACAAGTTAAGTACTGGTTAAGTACAAGTAAAGTCAGTTATAACAAGTTAAGTGTAAGTAAAGTACAAGTTATGTTAAGTACTAGTTAAGTTCTTAAGTAAAGTACAAGTAAAGTACAAGTAAAGTTCTTAAGTCAGTTCTCCAATGACCTATAGCGTATGAAAACTTTGGATTAACGTAAGTTCGCTTGTTATTGTCAGAAACTAGTGATTTCTTATTAACAGCAGTTGTGTTTACTTGAAGAGTAGAGCGCAGATTAACATTTGTGTGATGAAATACTTTGCCTTCAAAGAGAGCCTGTTTGTAGTTGTGAGTTATATATTTTTTTACTTCTTTATCTATGCCCTTAGCCTTCTTCATTACAGAAGTCTGGCTAGCAACGCTATACATCTTTGACCGCAGGGCAACATATTCTTGTATAACCGTCCCATTAAGTTCGTCTTTAAACTTTCCAGTTACTTTCTTGTTTGCAGTTGAATGTAAAGGGCTGTCTTTTGGATAGTCACATGTGTCGTACCACCCATTGGCTCCTTTGGCTACCTCCGCTTCTAAGTCTTTGTAAAAATCTTCAGTTGGAACATCCAGAATAAAAGAGACAGTGTCTGTGTAAAGAACTCTGGACTCTGGATACAGCGGTTTAAAGTAGTCATACAAAAATTCAAGCATTAACAGCTTTGACAGCTCTAACACAGTAAACCCAATAAACACCGGCTTGTCCAACTTCACATTTTGTTTTTATCATAATGCCAACCAGGCTGTCGCTAAATCTTCTAAAGTCTTGGTAGTTAGGTTTAGAGACCAGCTTAATTGCTCTTTGTTCTTTTGTAACTAATCTTACATTTTACGCTTGTGTGGGTTTTCCATGGTTTTGCCAAAACATGTTGTTCATTAGTTTAAAAAGTCTTTTTCTGAAGCGTCAGTGGCTTTAGTCCTAAGATCAGTATTCTTCATGATGTATGGTCTCATAAAGGGCTCTTGTTCAAATTCTATTATTCTATGAACAGCTCTTAGTTTTAGTCCGTGTCTTAAGTAAAACTGTAGCAGTCTGTAATGACATACGTACTTAGTCTTGTGGCGAAGATTAGGCACGAGTTTAGGTGGTTCGGTGGGGCTCATCTTTAATCTTTCTGCTGCTAGGGGATAATCGTTATGAAGGTCATGCAACTCTGTAGGATATTCTAAGTCTACCTCTAAGATTAGTCCTATTGGATAATCGGGTCTAAGACACGGTAGATAACTTAACATATTATTAACGTCATGAGGTCCTACGAACATTTTAAAGTTTTTTAATGGCAGTGCCTGGCTCATGGCCCACCTATACAGATTGTTGGCGTCTAAGTACATTAGATAGTTAGATGGTTTAGTGGGGTCATAGTCATCTAAGTACTTGTTGTTGGCTTTGCAGTAAGGGTGTGAGGCCATGCTAATGCCCCCCCCCCCCCCCCCCTTAGGCCGTCTTCAATCATCTGGAGTGTATCCAGATCAGATATTAAGTCAATCACAATGTTTGTAGACTTTAAGAAGGCGTCCCAAGAAAGGCCAGGGGCAGAAATGTATGTGATGAATCTAGGCCATAATGTTTCATGCATGTAGCTCTGTAATTCTGAAAGACGTCAGCCAATAAACACACGTCAGCCAATAAATATTGATCATGATAATCACCCATTGTTTGGCAGTGTAATTCTGTCCAGGCTTTCTGTGCGTATTCATAGTCAGTCAGTTATGCTTCTACCTGTAAGACGGCTGTAAAAGTCTTTATGTGGCAGCGCCCGCTCATCAAACTTGTCCCATGAGTCCATGTATTCATAAGGGTAAACGCCTTTACGTACTAAAGCCGAGTTAAAATATTTTTAGTTATTGGGCAGTCTTGTAGAGATTCTGCTAGTTTGCTTAAGCTCCCCATTAGATGTTGAGCAGAGTCATAGAAGGATAAACAGTCTACAGTAAAGGTCATGTACTTTTCTGATGATTGTGCAATGCAGCTAACCCTCTTACATTCAGAAGTTATTGCTTGCATGATAAAGTGAGAATCATAGCCTCGTAAGTTATGAAAGAAGATAGGCAGTTTCCATTTTTTGGGGTCAACCTTAAGTTGAAGATTACAACTGTTGTGTGCAGCTCCGCTGAATTTCCCAGTAATGTGATCGTGGTCTCTTACAGTGTCACCTAATAACTTGTATTTGCATATCCAACAGTGTGTAGATGATTCATAGCGCCTTTGATCTTCAGGAGTCATCTTAATGTCTGAGAGATTCAGTTGATTAGAGAATTGATTGCGAAGGTGTTTCATCTGTTGTAAAAATCGGCCAGCTGCGTCGGGGCCTCTGTAAATCTCTGGTTGTGTGTGTTCGCCATCTGATCTAACAACAACAAAAGCATAAGAACAAATCTGATGGTGGGTTAATAAAGCTGTTTTTTGTTCTTCTAGTTGTTGAGGGCCATAGTACTGTGGCAAAATCGCTTCAAAGTCAGCATAAACTACGTATGGGGATGTCTGCATTTTGTGTACGTTTTTAAACCTAACTTTAGACCCTGGTGGGGGTGTAAGAAGTTCGGTTTTACAGTCTACAAAACTTTTACAATGTTTATTTTCGTCAGCTGCTTCTGTAGAGGGGATTCTAACCAACACCTTCTACAAAGCTCTTGTTTAGCTGTATTGTTTGTAGTATAAGCCATAAGTCTGCTAATTGATCTGATTAATACATAATGGCTCTTGGAACCATCTGTAAACAGAATCAGGTCTACATGCTTGTTAAGGGATTCGCCTAAAGTGGGGGCATTGGGAGAAATCCTTAGAGGCAGTAGATTGTCTACTACAGACCATGTGTATACATTTACGGTTATTGGTTTGTTTTGCTCTTCAAACCGGCTTAAACTGTCTATACTTACTGGGAAGTTTATGTTATTAAAGTTCAGCTCATTTATATACTGCCCATAATTAGATACTCTGTTTGCATTATTTTTAACTGGGTGTAAATGCGCCAAAAACACCACATGAAACATAAGTTATCTGAATTATGTATGTTTAAGACTGCTCGTTTTAACTCTAACTCTCTTGGGAGAGGGATGTAAGAATTACCAACTATAGGATAGAACTTTGTTTTAATCTAATTTCAAGGACTGTTCCTTCAGACCAGCCGGAGCCACGTAATTTCGCTTCTTCACTTGCATGGTTAAACTGTGTAAGCATGTAATCAGCCCATTTAGGATTAAAGTCGTAACAGCTGATTACTTCTTTCTGTTTAGTTGAAACCCAGACTTGCATACTACTATCATCGGGGGTTATATAATCAATCAGAATGGCCAACAACACTTTTACTGGCGGGTCAATTTGAAGAGACTCTGGGATTTTAGAAATGGCATGTTACGCTTTCCTGAATATTTGTGGGGTTAATGATGTCCATGTCTAATTCACTAAACATATTGCCCACCTGTTCGGCAAATATCTCATCCATCGTTTTTGTGATCGTCATTTTTAAGATCAAATATATAGGTAATACAAAAACATAAATACTAAAATTTAGCTAATATTTATTAAATCGAATAGCTACTCCTTCAGAGTTAGTAAAAATAGACAATTTAGCGTCATCAGGAGCCATAATATTAACTAAAATTGCAATACACTTTATAACTGGGTTGGCCCAAGAATCTGGCATTTTACTGATTACGTTGGTTACACTTTCACGAATATCTGTGTGCTCAAAAAGATCCGTAATTAATTCGTCAAACTTGTTTCTTAACTCTTCTCTATTAGCCCCCGCTCCATCATTAACTCTAGGGTGTGGCATATATTTTTAAGCTCTTAACTACTTTGGTCGTCATTTTTAAGATCAAATATATAGGTAATACAATATTTAAATCAGGCTCATTTTTAACCTACTTTGGGTTTAGTTGATCGTTTGCAAGGTTCTGCTTTGCAATGTTCTTTCTGATTGCTTCAGTGTCTACCTGTTGTGAAGTAAAAGTCTTTTTCCATTTTTTTTGGAGGTCAATTTTTTGTCGTCTGTAATCATCACCGTCAGCCATGGCTCGTTTAAATTCTTGTCTGTTACTTTTCCATCCAGTAATGTATTGCTTATAATCAGCCTTAATGAATGAAGTTTTGCTGTTGCTAGGGTTACAATGGCAGTGTGCTTTTGTAATTTGGGCGTTAGCTTTTTTAAAACAGCACTTACAATCGTGGACATGGCACCTAAACCCAAACCAACACTCCAAAAGCTATGGACATTGGCGTCCCAACTCCAGTGGCTAAAAGAGCGACACTAGACCCTGTGCTTAAGCTGGCTACAACCGATGAGCCGGTGATTATATAAGAAAGGACATTCAAAGCTTTAGCATATTTCTTTCTAGTAACCCTATACTTAGTTAAGTCACTTTCTATTTCCTCTTCAAGCTCGATCATGTGCTTTAATCTAAACTGTTGACCGTCTTCCATTTTAAACAAAATTATTTTTTAATCTTGTACATATCTTCTTATTAACCCTTCTGGCAGCACTTCAACAGAGTAAAACCCAATAAAATCAACATACTTTATAAAAATAAAATCAAGTGCTGTTAGTTTGTCTTTGTCAACCATCACAGTAACTTTGTCAGAAGATACAAAAGTGTTTATTTGATCCCCATTTTTAGTAATAGCAATAACAAGCCTAAGAGGTTCGTCCAAGTTTTCAGACTTTATTTGTACACCTCTGATTAACGTATGCTCTGGCAAACTAGAATCAGACTCCCTTGGAGTAATAAATAAGCGAAAAAGCATTGTCATTTTTCTAGGCAGTGATTCTAGTTTTGGGTTAAATTCTAAGCCAACGGTGTCATCCCCCACTTCAGCTAAGGACTTCTTTCTCCGCAGCATATATTCAGGGCCCTGCTTAGTTATTTCAATCTGCTTTTTCTGTTGTGTTCCTGGGACTAGGCTAACAAGGTGTCCTGCATTCAAAGCTTTTCTAAAATTGTATTTCTTATCAAAGTATACATTGGGGCTTCGTAGTTCAAACTCTAAATCCCAGTTAATTTTAGGAAGCAACGCCCAGACATTCTCTCGTTTATGAAGTTTGTATTCGTGTTTGCCAAAATCGTTTGCTCTTAGATTTCTTATCTCTTCTAGGGTAGGATATTGCCGTTTTTTGTCTTCAGTTTGTGTTCGTTTGTAAACACCATCGTCGGTATACTCAAATCCATAAACATTTCCTGGCATTCCTATTAGATCAAACTCAGTTGTGTCTGCTAGGTCTTTTAGCTCTACTGCAGTACACTTGGGAGCTAGCTGTACTTTTGATTCTGGCCCTCGAGACATTCTTTTTAATATAAAAATTATAGTAAACAATCTATAGTAATAATTTGTTATAAACAATCTATAGTAAATAATCTATAATAAACAATTTGTTATAAACAAACGTATTGAACTGGCGGGTCAGTCCGTAAGCATAGTTTAGCGTGCTTAGATTTTTCTAACTGCTCTTTTATTTTTTTTAGTTCATCCCTGTCCCTAATTATATAGTTTTCTAGTTGCAAAGCGAGAGGACTGCAGGCGGAAATCTAAACAAATCTTAAATAAATGTTAGCGAACCGCCCAGAGAACGTGGACAAACGAGTCACAAGACGAAACACTAGTTTCGACCTCTTAGGTCTTCATCAGGTGAGACATTAACGAATAAAACAATGAAAATTCACTTAGCTTTGATCGCTTCAGATCATTTCGTAGGGTTCAGCGCAAGGAAAAAGGCGTTGAATGAGAACGAGGCTGTTGGAAGGGAAATAGTGAGCGAGTCAAAGTCGTAATGAAGATAATAATATTACTGATAGGAATACTAATAATGGTCAAAATACTGAGAAAAAAAAAAAAAAAGGGACAAGATTACTACCAATCTGTGTCAATAAGTATGGGTATGGGAGAAAGGACAGTGGGTTAGAGGATTCTTAAACAGCAGGGTTGCCGTGGCAACAGTCCCAGAGGCGAAGGCGATGGTGATGTCAATGCCAGTGGTAGTATCAATACTAGCAATAGTATTACTGAATGATACTGCTAACAACGATAGTGAAGGTTAAGGTAATGAAAGCATGATACAGAAATATATTTAGAAAATACATTTTTATAATAATCAAATAAATAAATAAATGAAACATTAAAAATAATAATAAATTAAAAAATCAGTAAATAATAATAATAATAATTTAAAAAAAAATAATAATAAATAATAATAATAATAATGATAATAAATGCATAAATAAGATAGCTATAAGTTGTGTGAGGTGAATAGTGGGAGATAAGGTAGTATGTGTGTGTGTGGTGGGAGGATATTATGGGCTGAGATTGAAGTGGTGGGTTGGTACATGTTACTTTAAGGTGTAGATGCTATGAGGGTGGAGGGAAGAAGGGGATGGGTTTACGTACTAACTGGGGGAGGGGGAGGGGCAACATATTCACACCTATACACAATCTCTCTCTCTCTCGCTCTCTCTCTCTCTCTCTCTCTCTCTCTCTCTCTCCCCCCCCCCCCCCCTTTCACGACCAACGATAAAGGAGCCAGCATTCTATTTATGTGTGTGTGTATGTGTGAGTGTGAGTGTGTGTGTGTGTGTGTGTGTGTGTGTGTGTGTGTGTGTGTGTGTGTGTGGTGTGTGTTCCATTTGTAATATCAGCCTTATTCGTTGGTTACCCCCACCTCCACCCCCAGCAACCGCCATATCCACCAACACCCCTACACACATCATTACTAGGGCAGGGGGAGGGGGGAGTAAGTCGATTGATGTAGCAAATGGACTCAGAGAGTGTAGGAAAAGGGAAGATGATGATAGCTGCAACCTATGTCTGAGGTAAACAGAGGGAGGTAGGGTGGTATGGGTGTGTGTAGGTGGGGCATATTTCAGGCTGGAGCTGCAGAGATGGAATGGTACATACTACTTTTGGACGTTGATGCCATGAGGGTGGACGGTGCCCAGTTTGGCAATGAGATGAGATTCCTGCATAAGGCGTTCCAAGCTGTCACTCTTAGATTGCCAAAGTGCCAAGACTTTGACATGGTTGATGTGTTGGGCATGGTTGAAGTGTAGAGCGACTGGTTTGGGCCGATGGTGGCGGATGTCGGCCAGGTGTTCAGAGATGCGCGTCTCAAGTGTGCGAGATGTCTCACCTACATAGATCTTACCGCACAGCTGACAGTGGATGGCATACACAATGTTGTGGCTCTGGCAGGAGAAAGTGCGTTTAATAGTGAAAGAGCCTGTGGGGCCATGTAGGATGGTGTCTGGTTTGGTGAGAGAGCAGATTTTGCAGTTGGGTTTTGAGCAGGGGAAAGTACCTGGTGGCTTAGGTGTTGAGATTTTGTTCAGCTTAGAGCGCACCAGTAGGTCGTTGAGGTTTTTGTCACGTTTGAAAGTGATCATTGGTGTGGTCTCAAAGGCAGGTTTATGATTTTCTACTATGTGCCAGTTAGACTTCAGGATCCTGCAGATGGGCAGATTGTGAGGATGGAAGAGAAGGCAGGCAGTGGGTCTGTCTGTCTCTTTGGGAGGTTTAGTTTCCAGAGTAGATGTTCTGGATTTAGCTGCAGTGCGGCTGAGAGCATCACTGATGACGGCACTAGGGTATCCACGGTTGGTGAAAAAATCAGACATTTTGGCTGCTTGTATAGTGAAATCCTCTTCGCTAGAGCACAGTCTGCGTAGGCGAAGGAATTCAGAATATGGAATGCTATTTTTAGTGGACTGGTGGTGGGAAGATGTGTAGTCCAGGTATGAGTGCGCATCAGTAGGTTTGTAGAAGACTGAGGTTTGAAGCAGTCCATCTTTGAGGGAGATAGTGATGTCCAGGAAATTAACTGACTGTGAAATGGTGTAGGTCAGCTGGATGGATGGATGGAAGGTCTGTGCAAAGTTGAGGAAATTCTGGAGGTCATGTTCTGGCATGGATGTGGCTCCCAATCCATCATCTATGTATCTTTTGTAGAGGTCTGGTGTTGGGCCTGTGTAAGAGGTTAGTAGGCGGTGTTCTAGGTGTCCCATGAAGAGGCAGGCATAGGATGGTCCCATTTTGGTTCCCATAGCAACACCACTGATTTGTGAGAATGTGTGGTTGTTGAATTCAAAAGTATTGAGGGTGAGGACTAATTCTGCAAGTCTGACTAGTGTAGCTGTGGGAGGGTGTTGTTGGTTGGGGGGCCGTTTGTTAAGAAAGAATGCGAGGGCCTTCAGTCCATCAGCATGAGGGATGGAAGTGTAGAGAGAGACGACATCAAGGGTAAAGAGGAGGCTGGGTTTGAAAGTGGGATCTGTGTTGTATGAATTAATCATGTTGAGTGTGTGTGTAGTGTCTTTGAGGTATGTGGGGAGGCCTTGTACTATGGGTTGGAGGAGAGAGTCTAAGTACTGTGAAATGTGTTCTGTAGGGCAGCTGCATGCAGATACTATGGGTCTGCCGGGAGTATTGGTTTTGTGTATTTTAGGGAGCAGGTAGAAGGTGGGTTGTTTGGTGTCTGTCATTATGAGGAGTTTGGCTGTCTTCGGTAAGTTGTTATGTTTGATTTCTTGTTTAACTGTGGTTGAGATGAGTTTCTGGTGTTGGGGGAGGGGTGATGCTGTGAGTGGTGTATAGAAATTTGTGTCTGACAGTTGTCTGTGTGCTTTTTATGTACAACTGTTTGTCCCAGACCACCACTGCACCACCCTTGTCTGCTGGTTTGATGACAATGTCTTGTCTTTGTCTCAGTGATTCAAGGGCTTTTTGTTCATCCCGTGAGAGGTTGGAATTGCGGACAGGTTTGGATTTAACTTGAGAGATTTCTTTTCTACACTTTTTGATGTAGAGTTCAACTTCAGTGGATTTGTCAAGAGGTGGCTGGCGAAGCACTGGAGTTCGAAAAAGGTGGGTAAAAATGTCTGAGCTGTCTGGTAGAGGGGGCTTGGGCACACCGTCAAGTGCAGCCATCCATCTTAATTTTCTAAAGAATCTTTCAACATCAACGTGGTTTTGATATTTATTGGTGGCAGGCTGAATGGGAATAAATTTCAGACCTTTTGCCAGGACTGATCTTTCATCATTGGTGAGAGTCAGATTATCAGGAATGCAGCGAACAAGGTGGCGGTGTTGCTCATGGGTGATAGAAGGGTCAGTGTTGTGTGTAGGGGGATTCAACTGGTCTGGGTTTGCCTCGTGTTTGTTTCGTAATTTTGATAACTTGTCTTGCTTAACCTGGTAGCAGTGATTGTGAATGAGCTGGCTGTGTGTATGGATGAGCTGTCTGAGTCTTGAAGCAGTGGCTATGGGCATGATGATTGTGGTTTGTTGTTTGAAATGTTGAAGAAGACGGGAGAGAGATTCCAGGGATGAATTGAGTGTTTTGATATGTGCCAACATGAGTCTACGGCTGGCTTGGAATAGAATTCTTGTAGTGGTAGTGGTAAGAGCGGTGTTATGAAGATCGGATGGGGTGTGAGAAAGTGAGAAGCCGCGAGGGGTGATTCGCAGTCGAATGCATCGTTTTAGAAAGTTGAGATGAGATGCAGATTTCGTTTTCTGAAACTGTGTTTTAGCATATCCTAGTGCAAATGGCTGGATGATAGGTGGCAGAAAATGAATGGACTGGTGAAAACTGGCATGTGTACGGGAGAGGAATTGGGGGGCCGGCATTATGTTCTGATTTAGGTTCTTAGAGTTGAGAGGTCAGGAGTGCCTGCGGCTAAATCCAGAACATCTACTCTGGAAACTAAACCTCCCAAAGAGACAGACAGACCCACTGCCTGCCTTCTCTTCCATCCTCACAATCTGCCCATCTGCAGGATCCTGAAGTCTAACTGGCACATAGTAGAAAATCATAAACCTGCCTTTGAGACCACACCAATGATCACTTTCAAACGTGACAAAAACCTCAACGACCTACTGGTGCGCTCTAAGCTGAACAAAATCTCAACACCTAAGCCACCAGGTACTTTCCCCTGCTCAAAACCCAACTGCAAAATCTGCTCTCTCACCAAACCAGACACCATCCTACATGGCCCCACAGGCTCTTTCACTATTAAACGCACTTTCTCCTGCCAGAGCCACAACATTGTGTATGCCATCCACTGTCAGCTGTGCGGTAAGATCTATGTAGGTGAGACATCTCGCACACTTGAGACGCGCATCTCTGAACACCTGGCCGACATCCGCCACCATCGGCCCAAACCAGTCGCTCTACACTTCAACCATGCCCAACACAACATCAACCATGTCAAAGTCTTGGCACTTTGGCAATCTAAGAGTGACAGCTTGGAACGCCTTATGCAGGAATCTCATCTCATTGCCAAACTGGGCACCGTCCACCCTCATGGCATCAACGTCCAAAAGTAGTATGTACCATTCCATCTCTGCAGCTCCAGCCTGAAATATCTCCCACCTACACACACCCATACCACCCTACCTCCCTCTGTTTACCTCAGACATAGGTTGCAGCTATCATCATCTTCCCTTTTCCTACACTCTCTGAGTCTCTCCATTTGCTACATCAATCGACTTACTCCCCCCTCCCCCTGCCCTAGTAATGATGTGTGTAGGGGTGTTGGTGGATATGGCGGTTGCTGGGGGTGGAGGTGGGGGTAACCAACGAATAAGGCTGATATTACAAATGGAACACACACACACACACACACACACACACACACACACACACACACTCACACTCCACTCACACATACACACACATAATAAATAGAATGCTGGCTCCTTTATCGTTGGTCGTGAAAGGGGGGGGGGGGAGAGAGAGAGAGAGAGAGAGAGAGATTGTGTATAGGTGTGAATATGTTGCCCCTCCCCCTCCCCCAGTTAGTACGTAAACCCATCCCCTTCTTCCCTCCACCCTATAGCATCTACACCTTAAAGTAACATGTACCAACCCACCACTTCAATCTCAGCCCATAATATCCTCCCACCACACACACACATACTACCTTATCTCCCACTATTCACCTCACACAACTTATAGCTATCTTATTTATGCATTTATTATCATTATTAAATTATTATTATTATTTTTTTTATTATTATTATTATTTTAACTGATTTTTTAATTTTATTATTTTTAATGTTTCATTTATTTATTTATTTGATTATTATAAAAATGTATTTTCTAAATATATTTCTGTATCATGCTTTCATTACCTTAACCTTCACTATCGTTGTTAGCAGTATCATTCAGTAATACTATTGCTAGTATTGATACTACCACTGGCATTGACATCACCATCGCCTTCGCCTCTGGGACTGTTGCCACGGCAACCCTGCTGTTTAAGAATCCTCTAACCCACTGTCCTTTCTCCCATACCCATACTTATTGACACAGATTGGTAGTAATCTTGTCCCTTTTTTTTTTTTTTTCTCAGTATTTTGACCATTATTAGTATTCCTATCAGTAATTATTATCTTCATTACGACTTTGACTCGCGCACTATTTCCCTTCCAACAGCCTCGTTCTCATTCAACGCCTTCTTCCTTGCGCTGAACCCTACGAAGTGATCTGAAGCGATCAAAGCTAAGTGAATTTTCATTGTTTTATTCGTTAATGTCTCACCTGATGAAGACCTAAGAGGTCGAAACTAGTTGTGTTTCGTCTTGTGACTCGTTTGTCCACGTTCTCTGGGCGGTTCGCTAACATTTATTTAAGATTTATATAGTTTTCACTTAAACATTCTTCAAAACTATCCTTGTCCTTAGTATAGAATAATACAACCGATTTTAACTGTGATCTAAAGTCTTTTAAGACAGCATTGTATTTTTGAGTTAAGAGCCAAACAGAAACTAATGCGTGTCTTCCGCTAAAGGCTAGCTTAGACAAAGTCTTTCTTTTTTTAACAATGTCTTGTTCAGCTGAACAGTCATCAATAATAAACAGCGTTTCAGTTCCCTCAAATAGCCTATAGTAATGTTCTAAACAGTCGCTTAGCTTGTCAGTAGGATCAACTAAAAATATATTCTCGTCTGTCCAAACTGCCTTTCTTTGTAAGACTTTGTGCTTAATGGTTGTGCAGAATATAACAATGTACTCGTAATGAAACCTGTAGATTGTTTGTAACAAATCAAGCACGAAGACAGTTTTCCCACACCCAGTAATCCCACAAATAAGCGAGCAGTGCGGGTCTTTGGGCAAAAAGTTCAAACAATCCATCTGTTTTAATAGGCTATTTCTTTCAGTCTATTTTCTTCAATGTTTAACTGGGCGTCACAAACCACAAAAGCGTGCATTTGTATCTGGCCATTCTCCTCCTTTTTCTTATTAATCTGTATGCTTATGCCATCTGACCCTACCCTTCTTCCACTCCCGTGCAGTCTGTTGTCATACGTGGACCTAAAATCCAGCCATAGTCCATATTTATGTTAGATAATCTTCGAGTCTTACATCGTGAAGGTGAAGTTTTTTACACGCATAATCGGCCGTGGGGCTTGTCTGTCTGCCTCCAGCAAACAATTTTCTTATTTCATCAAAGTGTTGGTCAGGTAAAAGTCCAGCTGAATACAGCTGAAAAGGCTTGCCATCTACTGTGCAAGACAACTGCTCAATTTTTGGGTTGTAAAACACCAGATTCTCTCTGAAAAGGAGCTGGGGGTTTAGTAAATAGCAAGAGAACTCCCTTTAGGGACTTTAAAGAACAGCTTATAGCTATTTCCCAGACAGTGTCTTGCTTGTTTTTAACCGCTAAACTGTGTTGTAAAACTCAAAGTAAACAACTGTCTTACTTTTATACTGGTTTAAGATTGTTCTAGCCAGTTCAGGGTTAGTAACAACGTCAAAATCAAGAGATGTTACTGACTGTGTATTTGGCTGTTGGGTCTTCAGATAGAATAACAGACCCGCTGTCATTGAATGTCAGTTCATAAGTAAGTCTGTCTCTTAGTGCGCCTTGGTAATATGGCTGATGGGTTTTTAACAGTTCAAAATCTAGAGGGATGCAAAATCTGTTCTTAAATGCTCGTGCTATTGCCTGGTCTCCCTCGTCTTCCTTTGCATCCGCAGCATTAAGCCTGTTCTTAAGACCGTTTGGGCTCTGGATTCCTTGAAAGATTTTGTCTTTTCTTTCTGTTCTAGGCAGCCACAGATCAGAATAGAGATTAAAAATGTCTGCGCTGCTCAGTGACTTCTCTACCTTCCAGTTTAATTACCATATTTTTAATGATGGCTCTACCCAGGTTAGCAACGACAGTAGCATTAGGATCCACTGAATCAATATCTATTTTGAATGATAGCTTGGCAGTGCCTGGCATTATAACATCGTCAGGCCCAAGGTCACTAAATCTTACTGTTAATATTTCATTGGGCTCAATTGTTGGATTATTTACAACACGCACAGTCTGTTTTATGCCATGGGGCTCCTTCGCTTTTCTGTATGGATCAAGGTCGCAGCCGTATAAGTTCATTTTTTATAAAACAAAAAATAATAAATATATAAATATGGCTGAAGATTTTGACGCAATTGATCCTATTGAAGAAGATGATGAACTGTGTCCTTCATTGCAAGAAGAACTTGAAGGAGCAGCAGCAGGGCAAGGAGCAGGATTAAGCCAAATACGATTGCTAGATAGAATTGAATCATTGTATAGTCATATGGGAAGAAAGCAGCCAGAAGCACTTAAGGTTTCCAATTTTTCAACAGATGAAAGTAATCGTTTGTATGTAAGAACTAGTAAAGGAAAGCTTATACGGCTTACTACAAAACCAGACCCAAACAAGTTTTTAAGCAAGAGCACAATTCTTAGTAATCTCCCTGTTGCTGACCAAAGACAATTAAGCTTTATTAAAGATTTAAGGCCTAAGGCTGTTAGACTTTTACAGAACTTGGAGCAAGGGTTGCCAACACAATCTGAAATACAAAACTTACCTCTTCAAGAATTAAGTCGACAAGCAGATGAACTAATAGCAGAAATTGAGACGAGTTTTAATGAGGAGACACAGTTAAAAACAATTGATGATTCTCCATTGCCTATGCGTGAAATTATGGGTCTTAATACTGCTCTAAAGACAATAAGGGGTGAACTAACAATCAATCTGGCAAAACTTGGTGAACTGGATAGAGAGATAGAAGAAGAAAAAAATAAACTGGCTGATGCAGATAACAATTTAGGGCGAGAAGTAAAGGCTAGAATACAACAGAAAATACAAGATTTAATGCTAGAAAGGGCAGCCAGGTTAGAAGTGCTGTCTACTAACAGAGCACAGCTAGCATCACAAACAGAATTAGAGAAACTATAAACAGAATACTTTATGAAAACACTACATTAGCAGAAAGAATAAGGATTCTGTTCAGAGAACAGGGGATTACAATAGTTGTATATTAACAGCCATTGGGTTTGTTTTCTCTACACTCGTTTTTGCATTAACTGGCGGTGCGCCAACAGGGCCAGTAGCGCCACCAGTGCCTCAGCCTGGTAAAAGTTGGATTAGAAAACAATTACACCATCTAGCAAACTTATTAAAGAAGTTAGCTGCGAAAGCGCTTGATGCTCTGCCTGGCATAATAGGCAGTGTTGTTAGTTGGGTTTTGTCTACTATAGACTTTGGGGGTGCTGGCTGCTGGTTTAATTTTTAGTGAAATAAAGTATAGCCAGTCCAGTAAAAGTTAAAAACACAACAAGGGCTGTCTTTTCGCTAGTGTGCCTGTCAGGGTGAAGTATATTAACAGGCGGTGGTGGACTGCTTTCTGGCTGTGGGGTGCTTATAGCTGGTGGTGGGTCGCTTTCTGGTTGTTCAGGGCTAGATGCTTTTTTTAAAATGGCTGGCGCGGGCCTTGTGTTTAAGCCTTGATTGTGCCCTAAGTTCTGGTCGTCTCCGGCTATGAGGATTTCATTATTATAATTCTGTATCATGCCAATCTGTAGTCTAAGGTCAGAAGGCAGCATGTATAATCCATGACCCACAACAAAGTCAACCTTTGACCTAGCATGTGAAAGAACGTTTTGGTACCTTTGTATGCTGGAAGGCAAATCAACAGCATAGTTAATAGCATCTTCTAAATTGGCTAGAAATTGTTTTCTGGCGTCAAAGCCTGTAGATTGATCCACTATGCTAGACTTGGTCTGTGCTTGCGCTCCTAATAGACACCAAACGTATGTCCGTATGGAGTCATTGAGTCTTTGCACTCCTGGCATTGTTAGGCCTTTACTTTCATCTAAGATAAATGTTGCCTAAGCATTGGTGTTTTTGTTCTATTGATCCCAATCTAACTTGTTTGTTTGGCTTAAAAGAGGTGTGGCCAGGCCAGTAGTCAAAATCATATTCTCTACGTTGACCCCACAATACAATGTGCCTAACCCGTGATTGCGGTCTAACTTTTGTCTAAAGTCAGTTGAAGGTTTAATGTTAAATTCGTTGCAGATTCTTTCATATGCATTATTGTCCATTGAGCTGAGAAATGGATTAAACGCGTTGTCGTTGGGGAGGCGCACCTGTAGTTCAGTTAGTATGCGTCTATACTGGTAATAAACATGAAAGTTATATACTGACCTTACTAAGAGATTGGGGTGGTTTAAATGGTTTGCATATGAAACACCGCAGCCAGTGGTTGAGCAGTAAACTGCAAAATTTAACTGATTCTGGTAAAAAGCCATGGGGTGGGTTGACCATGCTGATGGCACACTATCACTCTTTATTGGAGGATTTAAATATCTAGTTAGTGGGTTTACAAGTCTAACTTGAAAGCCATATGATTCATCTACAGCGATGGTTAAAACACTGAAGTCCAAAGATTTGGGCTCATAAACCCCTCCTACATCGTAAGTGGCACTTTCATTATATTTAAAAGGTTCCATTTTAAATAAATTTTAAAAAAAGGATGCACATTTATATAACAAAACAAAACACGCGTGTGTTCTTAAAGTATCCAATTAACAATATGCGCGGTGATAATAGGGTTGCCCTTAGAGAAATTGGTTTTAAAAATAAAGTGGATTAATACATCTGAAAAAGCTAAGAATAACTGGGTAGATATTAAGGACGAACAAGGTAATGTATTAAAGCAGTTAAAAATACCTGATGGTTACTACAACTTTTGTTCTTTAAAAGAAGTATTTGGCAATTTTGGCATTAAGTTAAAAATTAATGAGGCAAACCTCAGAATTACTATGAATCTTCCAGAAGAAAGAAGGGAGTACGTTTTTCCTAGAAGCCTTGCACGAATTTTGGGCTTTTATACTAGTGGTGAAACGTACCATATTAAAACACATACGTACGTAGAAAGTGGTCTTTATGAGTATGTAGGTAGTAGACCATCCGATTTTCTAATTAACCCAAGGTTGTATGTCCATTTAAATGAATTAAAAACAGATGCTAATTTGTATAATGGCCAACCATCTACAGTTCTAAGAGCACTCCCATCAACTAAGGTGGGTTATTGCGATTATCAGTTAAACACATTTGGTGAAAACAGTCAATTTAAAGAATTAGTTGAAGGGTCTATAAATTCATGGGACGTAAAAATAACTAACCCAGACGGAAAACCAGTTCTGATTTGTTAGTAGTGCTTGAGATAGAAGAGCGTAAAAAAATAGTAAGGTCTCCGTCCCGCGGGCGTTAACAGGTTCAGTAAAGTCCGTTATAACAAGTTATTTTTTTATTTTTGTAGGTTTTAGCTGGGTTTTTTTTGGTTGAAGAAATTTAATCATGTGAAAAGCGGGGTTTGCGGGCAAAATGAGATGGTGATCTAGAACCCGTATTTAGACATTCTCTGCCTTGTTTAATGATCCGGTGCTAAAATTTCTCCTGAACCGTAATCCTGTCTCATCCCACAGGCTGTTTTCTTCGATTTACTGCTTGGCAACTCTGATCACCCCTATTTTTTTTGGAGGGGGGGATCAGATTTTGGCAAGCATTCCTGTTTTTTTTTTTTTTTTTTTTTTAGATCTTCCTTAACCCCTTTGATTGCATTCCAGCTCCACCTTACCTTCTGGCCCCACCCAGAATCCGGCCGGGTCGTTAACGTCAGTTGAGAGAGTATTCGATTGTGTGTGTGTGTGTGTGTGTGTGTGTGTGTGTGTGTGTGTGTGTGTGTGTGTGTGTGTGTGTCCCTTCCATTTATTCACGGCCCTATGGAGTTACTATAAGTGTATACCCGTCCTTATATATGTAAACGTGATGTGAACATCTGTTTTTTGTGACAGTAAAGTTTCAGTTTTTTGTACTCGTATTCCCGTGTTTGGATTTGGTGTTTGTGTGGTTAGCGCGATTGAGTTGGGATTGATCATAGCGTTTCCCTTGAACAATTACCACGTGACTTCACCCACGTGACAGTGTGTGTGTGTGTGTGCGTGCGTGCGTGTGTGCGTGCGTGCGTGTGTGTGTGTGTGTCGGTGCGCGCGCGAGAATAAAGGGAAATATAGCAATATAAAGAGGTAAAAACGTACACGCGCGCGCGCGCGCGGTTTGTGTGAGTGTGTGCGTGTGTGTGTGTGAGAGAGGAGAGAGAATGCACGCGCGGGCGCATGCGCGCGCCTGTGTGTGTGTGTGTGTGTGTGTGTGTGCGTGCGTGCGTTCTCGCGCGCGCGCGCGCGTTTGTGCGTGCCTGCGTGAATGTTAGATTCAAAAAAAAAAAAAACCAAGTTACGGGCGTCCATTCGTGAAAGAAATGTTCCACATTAGCCACTTCATCCCCACAGATAGAGCAATTGCCATCATCTGTTTACTTCATTTTGTGGAGTAGTATGTTTGTAGTGTAATGTGGGCGTCATTTACCATTGTTATTGGTGTAATTGAGCTTTCTTAGTTGCAATACGAGTGAGTGTCCATTCGTTTTCATTGATTTCATTGTAATGTGGGACATTATTTTCCATTGTATTTGGTGTCATCGAACTTTCTTTTACAACACGAGGGCGTGTTCATATATTTTCATTGATCAGTTTGCGTTGTCAGAAGCCGACAGCACAGGACTTTACATCTTCCCTTCCTTTCGATTTCTTATTAAAATCTCAAGAATATTTTTGGGTCTAGTACAACTATAGACTTCGCATTGTTCTGTGTATTCAGAGTTAAGCGTTTGATTTTTCTGACACATGTATTCGTTAACACGTTTAGTTCAAATAAAGTGATGGCCAGAATCTTTTTCTATTTAATGTTCAAGTTCTATGTTAAGAAGTCTAGATTTATTTAGATTTAGGTATTAAGTCTTGAATTATCACGAATCCACATCTTTCAAGCTGGGAAAAAGAGAATGATTCTTGTACTGCTTTAACCTGCTATTACATTTTAGTTAATTTTGTAAGCTATTTACACTTATACTCAAGTGTCTGACGTTTTTTTCTATATGTAATTGTGAAGAACATTTGTCTAAAATCACTTAATTTTTCCAAGAGCTCTTTTGCATTTCGGATGGCTTACACTTTCTTTCAAGAATAATGTTGCCGCTGGCTATTTAATGGAAACTGACTTAGAAAAAGCTACAGTTTTCATATTTTATAGTGCACACATTCACTGAGGGGTAAAACACGTCTGTAACTGATTTATGGTGATCATTTCAAGTCCACCGTTCTCAAAGTTGTCTTTTATGAGGTTTCTCTTCATCTTTCAAATGCTTGTTGTTGTTGTTGTTGTTGTTTGCCAAGTGAATTCAGGACCTTTTCTGGAAATCAGATTTACTGTATAGCGAAATAAGTTGACTTAATGCTACTATTCCACAGAGGCTACGAATCCTACGAATGGCCAGGAATTGATAAACCCCGGGATTCTTAGTTAAATCGTAATAAGTTCCTGAAGTTCGTAACCGATTCACATTTGTTCTTAGGCAGTTCTTGCAATTCTTGAGCATTCTGGAATTCGGGGCAAAAGTTTTGTGCTGTTCAAACTTTTGGCCACGAACTCCCGAATAAAAAAAATCTTAGTCAGTTCTCAGCAAAATCGTAGTGATTTCTTATGTATCGTAACTGAGTCCTAATCGATTCGTAGGCATTCCTATGTATTCTTAACTCATTCTGGGAATCGTGAAGCGGTGTCTTGACAACGAATCGACTACGAATCTGTCAAGAATGCCACGAATGCACGCCGAAGCATCAAAGAAACAATAAGAACTGTCTACGAATTTACGATAGGGTAAGAATCAGGTACGAATTTGCAGCAATGTCCATGAACCATGTAACCGCACTATTTCAGGTCGTTGTTCCAGAGTGCCCAGGAAGCATCTGAATCTGTTGGCCAATATTCCGAAAGTATTCTCCACCACACGTCTGCTCCTGGATATTCTGCAGTTGGCCAGCATCATCTCATTGTCCAGACCCCTCCTGCCACAGGGTTTCATGAGAAATGTTCCGAGGGGGAAAGCATCATCTCCCAGAATGAAGTAGGGTGTGTCTCTGTCATCGTAGGGCATAGGATCACTGTCAGGAAAGTTTATGGTGTTGTCGTCGATGCACTCCATCAGTTCTGAAGCACCAAACAGTTGTCCGTCGGATTGATGACCTTCTCCACCAGTGTCTATCCAGATGAACTTGTAGTCTGCATCCACTAAGGCAAGAAGGACCACAGAGAAGAAGCCTTTGTAATTGTAGAAGACACTGCCTGAGTTACGTGGCTTCCTGAGAGCAATATGCTTGCCATCCAAGGCCCCCAGGGCATGAGGAACATTCCACCGGTCTTGGAACTGCTGGGCAATGGCCTTCCAGTCCTGGGTCCGTGGCAGTGGCATGACTTCATCCTTCAGTTCCTGTATGATGGCCTGACAGACTTCCTGCACACTGCATACCACAGTGCTGTAGCCACATCTGAAGTCATACTGAAGGGTATGGTACCGGTCTCCTGTAGCCAGATGCCTCAGGGTCATGGCCAGCTTCATTCCGGCATCAAGGGCTGTCTCATGTGGGTATCTTTCCTCTGGATGAATGGGCCGATCCTGTTGAGTAACTCATCAAACAGGTGGGGTGGCATTCTCACATAGTTGGCAAAGGCATTCTCATCTTCCACCCTCAGCTCCTGCATCAGTCTGCTATAGTGTCCATACTCTAGTCTTCTCGCTGGTGTCAGCCATGGTCTGACCCACCACCTGGGGGCCCTTCTCCTTCTTCGAACCAGTCTTCTTCTATTCATCACCAGCTGCTGTTCATACCACAGTTCCAGGGCCAGAGCAATAGCTGCTCTACGTTGGCAATCCATTTTGGAACTGATGCCCCAGCAAGGATGAGGACTTTTTATACTGTATTGAGGGAAACTTCCACGAATTTTCAAAAACAGTCACGATCTAAATTATAACCGTACCAGATTCGTGATGCCTTCGGAAGATTCGCAGCTTATTCTTGACTGAATCTTAACATTCCTTAAGTATTCCTAAGCGATTCTTGCAAATCGTAGTTATTTCTGGGCAATCTTCATATGGTTCCCGCCGATTTGAGCAGAAACCCACGAATATTCCTAAGTCTATCTTACAAATTAGTAACCGATTCGTACAGCGTCAAGATTTTGAACAGAAATTTGCAAAAATCCACGATTCCTTACGATTTCTAAAATTTATCAATTCGTGGCGATTCGATGGACTCGTAGCTTGTGTGGAATAGTGGTATTACTTAGAGGGTTTCTCAATAACTAGTTTTCCATGTATACTAGGATGTCCGTGCTCCATAGCTTTACAACACTGAATTTTATACAATCTTTTTATCCAGGTCTCTTGATGTGCTGGGCACCTACACTGTTCTATAAAGAAAAAAATTCTGAGCATATTAATTTTGGCTGTAAGATCAAAGGAGTGTGTTCTTCGTGGCGATGAATTCCAGTCCGCATGAATCTTTTATGATTCGACAGAGATCTGAAGATTTTGAGAAGGATGTGGCAATAATAGAGGCATGCACAATAGCTTTGTTGTAGAAACAGTGGCATATCGTCAGCAAGGTGCTTTCTTTTTAGTTGTTCAGTTCGTTGTCTGTTCTGATCCCACTTTGTTAAACTTGTTTCATTTATACTACAGTTCCTGATTGTAACTGCTAGCAGATCGACTGACAATATAAAAGCAAGGGAGATTAAGGACATCCTTTACTGATACCACTTGTTACCCAAAACGGTTGGTGTATCCATCCTCTGTAGTTTATGCAACTGAAAGTATTGCAATTCAGAATTGCTATCCATATCATAAACTGTTCACCGAAACCATAGATTTTGAATGTTTTTAGCCTGAAAGTGCGTGATATAAAGTCAAAGGCTCTTGAGTAGTCTAGAGCTGAAAGAAACAAGTTTTGTTTACGTCGTTTAAGTAGTCACTGGCGTCGTCGATAGTTCAGATAACTGTTATGCCCCAACCTTTAAGATATCTGACTTACTCTTCATTCATTAATTTTGATATTACTTTACATGCTTTTCTTGCAAATACTTTTGATAATATTCTATAATCAGGTTTTGAAGTGTAACTGGTCTGCAGTTATTCAACTTATCACGCACGAATTCTTTCCCCTTTTCTATGACATTTTTTTTTTTCCAGCGACTCGAAGCAGTCTTTTTGCTCCAAAACAGTTTCATGAATTCCATAGTTAAGTCTAACTCGAACAATGTTCTGAATGCTTTTCGCAATCATTACTCATCCATTCTTTTCAACTTTAACCAATAGTGCATGCACCTAATGGCAGAATCTATGTAAATAGGGTATCTATTTTTCTCTCCATATACCAGATCATTCGCTGTTTGTATTTGAACAAAAAAAAAAAACTTTCTGAGAGCAAAGAGACGTACTTTTTACAGAGGTGTGCAGCATTACTTAGGCCCCAGATGTCAACACCATACAGAACAACTGGTTGTATCTGCGGATCAAATAGTTTTTAATATACAGCGAGAACATTTCATTTCAACTGAAGTAATTTATTGCAATATACATAACAACACATGATTGTAGTAATTTATTGCAATATACATAACATATGACTGGCTTTGCAGGCAAGGTTTTGACAGGAAACAGTATATCTTGTTGAAAAAGAATTAACAACGGGCGTAAAGATCTCATCGGAAGTCCAATGTTCACTAGCTTCTAAGTAGCCAACCTTTTAAAATAGAACTATATTAGTTTTATTCATATTCACATTTAGAGGAGTGAGGTTGCTGCCTTTTGTAGACTATTTAGTTGTGTCCGTCGCCCAACTATTGTTTGAGAGAGAGAGAGAGAGAGAGAGAGAGAGAGACTTGATTGTATTAGTCTGTCCCAAATCAGGAACACTTGAGAAGATCTGGTAGAGCTGAGCTGTGATGGACAGGAGGAGCGTCAACACAATGGGAGGTTGGATATCTTCGGGGTCTCGACGCTCTGAAAAAAAACGCCCCAAATGTTTGAACATGCCTCTGGTAGTCACTGGATACCCCCTCTCCCAGTCATGAATTCAGGCGTCTACACCTTACGTGAAGTCACGCAAAGCTGTTTGCTTCAGTCTGTTGAACGCAATCTAACCCGAGCCTTAGTGTTTTTCAGCGGTAATGAGAAACACGCCAGAGAGAGAGAGAGAGAGAGAGAGAGACTTGATTGTATTAGTCTGTCCCAAATCAGGAACACTTGAGAAGATGGCGTGTGACTGGCGCCAACTGTAGGTGTTGTATTTCACCACCAGTGGCCTCTGCAGCTGGATTCCGATGCCAACGCTGATAAGAGTCTTTCTGTTTGAAAGAGGTGTGCCGTCGCTATCAGATTAGAAATAGAGCTGCCGACCAACCGAAAATGCGCGCAAGGTTTCGTTCCCTTTTTTTTATCCCCGTATTTTTGTTCCCAAGACAGGCGGGTTCTTCGGGTCGGTATTGGTGAGGTGGAGTTACCGGGATCTTTGCCTGACATTACGGGATTTGAAAGGAGCATTTAACACTCCAGGAGGAGTGAACTGCAAATGTGTGTCCAGCTTGGGGAGAGGGGAGGGGGTGGGCGTGAGCGGAAGAGAAACGGTGAGAGGGGAGGGAGCGGAGGTCAATAGGTTAAAAAAAAAGTTGCTATGAGTACATCAGTTGCTCATCTTTTCTTTCAATTTTGTCAGGGGAGATTCAGAACCATAATTTCATATATATATATATATATATATATAATATATATATATTTGACTTTTCCCTCTGTCTGCCTCTTTTTCCTCGAGGTCAAATGGGATTGGAGACTGAATTCTCCTTTTTCCCATTACACACACACACAAACACACACACACACACACACATACACACACACGTGTACGCGCACGCACGCACGCGCACGGACACACACACGCACACACGACGCGCGCACCACACACACACACCACAACACACACACACACACACAAACGCGCGCGCGTCGAGCGTGTGCACAGGCACGCACGCAATCACACAGACGCCCGCGCGTGCACACACACGCACGCACGCACGCACGCACCCCCCCCCCCCCCCCTTTAAGCACGTCATCATCCGTTTACGTATATTATGTTTTCATATGCCATTTCCAATACGTATTTATTTGTTTTTCTTTTCTTTTTATGTCACAAGGCCTGAAGACGGTCTATGACCGAAACGTTGTCGATATTTGTTCTGTTTTCCTTTTTTTTTTTTTTTTTTTAATGTTCTTAGAATCCTGAAAGACATTTAGTGTTCATAATTTCACCATCACCATCCATCCAGTACACCCACCCTTAACACTTTAGTACCCACCCTCTCCCGCCTCTTGAGCCCTTGGCAGCTCCCTAATCCGTCAATGACTACGCAATAACAAAACCAAGACAGTACAGGTCGCTAAGGATAACGTCACTAACGTCAGAACGGCGTCAGATCGTATCACACCACAGCCTACGCTCGGTGGGTCTGACCTGGTAAAGCTACGCTCGGTGGGTCTGACCTGGTAGAGCTGAGCTGTGATGGACAAGAGGAGCGCCAACACAATGGGAGGTTGGATATCTTCGGGGTCTCGACGCTCTGAAAAAAAACGCCCGCAAATGTTTGAACATGCCTCTGGTAGTCACTGGATACCCCCCTCTGCCCAGTCATGAATTCAGGCGTCTACACCTTACGTGAAGTCACGCAAAGCTGTTTGCTTCAGTTCTGTTGATCTCAATCTAACCTGAGCCTTAGTGTTTTTCAGCGGTAATGAGAAACATGCTAGAGAGAGAGAGGAAGCGGAAGTTCATTCAGTGTAGGCCATAGCCCATTCTGAAGGGGGTACAATATCTTGATAATACACTTTTCAATTGAACAATGAATAGTTAGTTAATTATATAACATAACATGACAGCTGAGCATTGATCTATCCTAATCGCATTATCCAATACCACTTTAACTGAATAATACAGTGCGTCTTTCTAAATGCTTTGTACAAATATATGCAAACATTCTTCAATGTTATTTCATTTCGATTTGCCATGAGCAGTACGACATTAAACAGACATGGGTTTCTGAGATATTTAGGGGGGATAAAATCATTTCGCAAATCTTGGAAGGCAGGACAACACAACAAAAAATGCTGTTCATCTTCCGTGGCATTCTTACACAGTGGGCACATCCTAGCACCTTCATCAGCATTAGTATACCGATACTTATGTGTACATATATCAGCTATTCCAAATCTCATCTTTGTCATATAATCCTTTAAGTGTCTGTCAACATCAAGCAAAAGATATGCTTCACAATTTCTAGACGACTTAAATGTTCTATAAAAAAAAAAAGCATACCTGTCACTGTTTTGAATGTGTTCCTCCCATTTTTGCCATCTATTATCGATCAGCCTCTGACGAAGTTCTTTTAAAAATACTTTATTTTCAACACCTTGATTAATCCAAACAAATCCGAACCCATTTTGATACAAAAAATCGCGAATGTCAGATGCCCAACATTTCTTACTTCGTGATTCTAAACTAAGCAACATTTTGTACGCCTTATATGGTAATGTTTCCTCATTCATACGTAAAATTTTCAACCAACATTTAATACATCGCAAACATGAGTTGATATACAGAGGATATCGGCCTGTATCCCCATATACAAGATCATTTGGCGTTCTAGGCTGCACCCCCAAGAATCTTTTTAAAGCAAATAGGTGAACTTTTTCTATTTCAATAACAGCTTTATCCATGCCCCATATCTCGGCTCCATATTGTGCGATTGGCTGAACTTGAGCATCAAAAAGTTTGAGTAATACAGGTAAAGAATTATTTAGCATATACATTTTCTCAGTATACACAGTAATGCACGTTTTGCTCTGCTCGCAAGATCCTGACAGGCAGATGAAAAACCAAGACGTGTGGTAAAACAGATGCCGAGATATTTGTAACAATTCACAACATCCATTGCCTCACCATTCAAAGACCATCTCTCCCTTGCTGCTAAGTATCCCCCTTTTCTAAAAACCACAATACTGCTCTTTTTCATATTTACCTTGAGTTGAAGCCATGTGGCTATACTATGGAGATTATGTAATTGGGTTTGGAGTCCAACTGGAGTTTCTGATAGCAAAGCGATATCGTCGGCCAGTAGCAAGATAAATAATTCGAGAGTCTCGTGTAACAAATGTCGCTCCATGTCGTCCCTTCGCAATGATTTCTGATGCTAATTCGTTTATAAATAGAGAAAACAATACAGGACTACAGGCATCTCCCTGTTTCACACCCTGTGTGCACAAAATATTGTCTGTGAATTCGTTGTCGAATCTTACTTTTGCTTTTACATTAGAATACATACTTCTTATACACTGAAACAGCTTCCCTTTAATACCATTCTTCTGAAGAACTGGCCACAGTAGCTTACTTGAAATGGAGTCAAAGGCCTTCTCAAAATCAATGAAAGCTACATAGAATTTACGATTTAACGAAAATTGCTTTTGTATTATTGCTAGTAATGTAAACATATGATCCACTGTTGAATACCCTTTCTTGAAACCCGCCTGATATTCGCTGGTTATATTATACTGTTCTACCCATATTTGTAACCTGTAGTTTAAAATAAACTGTACAGTTTGCTGCCGATGTCACATAGTGACACACCTCTGTAGTTGCCAGGATCGTTAACATTACCTTTTTTAAATAGTGGTACTATAATTGATTCCATCCAGGCTTCGGGATATATTCCTCTGTGAAAAAGAGCATTGAAAAATTTAACAAGGAAATCGACAATTATTTCGCCACCATTTTTAAACATTTCTCCAATTAAGCCATCTGGACCAGCAGATTTGCCGTTTTTCAATTTCTTTATGGCAAGTAAAACTTCTTTTGAAATTGGGTTATCAAATAAATTGAGTTCATCTGTGGCTTCTGAATCAGATGCGGTTTCCATTTCTATTGAACTGTCCACATCCTTATCAAGGAGGTTTTTGAAATGCTCATGCCACTCATTAATAGAAATGGATGCATGTACACGAGACCCTTTGGGTGACACCTTATGTCATTCTGCCAGAACGCACTGGGATCATTGACCGATCGAATCAACAAGATTACTTAATAAACAAGTATTATATTCATTTTGCTTTTTCTGTAACAGGTGTTTATATTCTCTCCGTGATTTACAATACTTTGACCTGTCCTCAACATCTAAAGTTCCACGAAATACTCTAAGCAGCCTCATGGCCGAAATCTTAGCTACATGACATTCTACATCAAACCATGCATCTTTACGTTTCCTCTATCAGTTCTGATCCTTGTTTCCATACTCAGCTTGTTTTTTCACACAGTTGTTAAACGCATTCAATGCCAGGTTGATATCCACATCAATAAGATCAATTGCTGCTTCGAGTAAAGATTTACTATCTTCACTGCTCATGAGAGCATGAAATATTCCAGCCCTCTGTTCCTGCCAAACAAACTTTAAAATAAACTTACCGTTTTTATTGATATAACCTTGGTTCATAGGAAGCTCATCGCCATTATCAAAATTAACATGTAGTTCCAGAGGCTGATGGTCCGACTCAATGCGTTCTTGTACATATAGAGTACATAATGCCATCATACATACATACAGATCAACAGAGGCCAAAACATAATCATTCACACTATTACCTGTATCAGAAACGTATGTAAAACGACCTTGACGGTCGCCATTACATACTCCGTTTGAAATGCATAATTCTAGAGCTGTGCACATGCTTAGCAAACATTTGCCGTACCTGTTCAGGACGTTGTCTTCAGACTCCCTTTTAACACAAAACGATTCGTTTTTTAAAGAGTTATTATACATAATGTCGTTCATAGTTATATCCTGATGAACATTAGACGTTCTGCTATTAAGGTCTCCGTTTAAAAGTATGTACATATTAGGAAATTCAAATATCGTATCCGTCAGAATATCTTCTAGTGTCCGAATACCATTATCAACATCAAAATGCGAATAATATGGTGAGTTTTCCGGATGTACATAGGTGCACACATGCAAAACATCTTTGGTCAAATTGAGTAGACTTTTAGATATTACAAACATAATGACATTGTTGTTATCAACAACAGCTCTAACATGTTGCAAAAACTCTTTTTTAATGAGACAAATTATTCCACCTGATCGTCTTCCTCGATGAGTAAATTGTACAGCGGGTTTGCAGAATATTTCATGTGTATGAAAAAAAGAAGGTTGTAAATAATCAAGGAAAGTTTCAACAAGACAAACAATATCGAACGATGTAACATAAGAGATAGTTCTGATCCCCAATCTTCGACAATAACCCATTGACATTCCAGTGCAAAAAAGACAAGCGTTTATCATCCATACACACATTATTCTTTTCACGCCCTCGCACATGTGCACTTTTTTCTCGCTGTTCACAATCTTCACTGCCACCCTCAAAACACATCATTGACACCACTGGAGATTGGGAACGTGTTCACGCTTTTCTCCTGCACGCTAGTGGGGGCTGCCATTGCTGCAGTGCCATCCTCTGTCACAGGTTCACGGAGAACAGTATCACTTGCACGTGATGACATTCTGCTAAAGCTAAAAGAACACGGTGATTCTAAACTTTTTGTTCCCGGCGCACTATTTACAGTTCTATGCTCAACATTTTTTGTACGACAGAAACATCCGTATTCGTTATGTGTGCTGGGCCGGCCGTATTCCTATTGAATTAGTTTGATTTTCTTGGTGGTCCAAAACAAATTTCTTTCCATCTATTAACAAATGGTCAAAAATCATTGTCGCTTTTTTGTTTTCATTTCTGGCTGCCTTCAAATGAGGTACAAGTTTACGTCGAACGTCTCGGACCCGTAAGGAGAAATCTTCACCAATAAATATGTTGGTGCCTTTAAGTTTTCTTCTGTTACTGAGAATTCTTTCCTTGTCTTTGAAAAAAGTACATCGACCAATAATGGGGGAGTCTTCCTTTCTGTTGAGTCTGAAGTCGGTCAAAGTCAATGTCCTGTGTCAGGTCCAGTTTGTCTGTCAATACATCCTTGATTAAACCTTCGCATTGCTCTTTTGTTTATTTTCATGTCGGGGAATGCCATAAAAGATAACATTATTTCTTTTGGACCGTCCCTCTAAGTCGTCAGTCTTCATTTCCAAGTTCTCTACCTTTTCCCACAGTTTTTCATTTTGTTCCCTTAGAGACTGATTTTCATGTTTTAAATTTGTAACATTTTCCTTCAGTTCGGTCAGCTCTTCATGTAGTCTAGCGCAAATGTCTCTGACGTGTCGAATTTCTTCCTTCACCTCGTCGAACTTACTGTTAAGAATCGACATGATGTCCTTCAGCGTGGGGTCGCCGGCTGTCCGTGACGGCGAAGGTGCTCCACCAGAACCGTCACTGGCATTCTTCAGACGGCTCTGTCGAAGACTGTCCGTCCTTCCGCCAGATGTAGGCTCAGGGTTCAGCTCCACGTCCCCACAGCGGTGTAGAAAAACGCCGGAGTACAAATACGCCAGGAGCAAGCCAACTA
Source organism: Conus canariensis (assembly GCA_033310375.1). Lineage (NCBI taxonomy): Eukaryota > Metazoa > Mollusca > Gastropoda > Neogastropoda > Conidae > Conus > Conus canariensis. Next base: position 2,491,982 of record CM065737.1, read on the forward strand.
TGACACCGTGTAGCCGTCTGTCCAGTTTCAATGTCCGAATAAACATGGCTTTCTTCTTCACATCTCGTCGAGCCATGAAAGCAAGGAAGACTGGCACAAATCCTCCACAAACGGCTCGGAATGATAACGCAGTCTCCGGCATAGTGACGACTGTGCGGTCTCCAGGTTGATGTCGGGGCTCAGGTCAGTGAACCTTCACTTTAAAGTCGCAGCTCCTGTCACTCAGTGTCAACACTTCGCCAACCGGAAGTGACCCCCCCCCCCCCCCCCGCCCCCCCAAGAGAGAACGAATTTTATTTTCAGAGGGTAATGGATTAAGCATAACTGCTTTTTTTACATCCAGCCCTCCGGGGCCAAAAGAAAAGAGAAAGAAAACATGAATTTAGATTTGAGGATGAAGTGCCATATGATTAAGTTCTGTCCATTTTATGATCCTGTCAACGTCATTTTGTAAGTCAGCAGACACTACATCTGCATTTTTTCCTTCATTGTGTAGGGTGGTGTCATCAGCGAAAAGCTGACAAGAAGAGGAAATGTAAAGAGGGAGATCGCGTTTACGTAAATTGTAAATAACATTGGTCCTAAGACTGAACCCTGAGGCACACCGAAATTGACTGGCATGAAAGTGGATGATATCATATCTTGAACAACTATTTGCCTTCTGTTTGATAGAAAAGATGATAGAAGGCTGACAGATTGTGGAGTTAAACCATACAAGGTAAGTTTTTTTCAAGTGGAGATCATGGTTAATATTGAAGGCTTTAGCAAAGTCCACAAATACCGTTCCTGTGAGAAGAAGTCACATTTTGACCATGCACGACAATTACATGTAATTGTTTCATCAGCCACTTTAGAAGCAAATACTCTACACCGTCAAAACAAGGATCATTTATAACCAAATGGGTCGATTTGTAATTACGACTAACAGTTGTGTTGGACAGACTGTTTAGGGTTTTTTTTCATGGTAAAATTCTATGTGATCGATCATGCAACTCAGTGCTAAGTTCAAGACGCTTTGCAACCCAGTGCTAAGTTCAAGACCAACCCAGTGCTAAGTTCAAGACGCTTTTTGCCTGAGTTGCAAAGCATGAGACCTCTTGTTTTTCTTTGTTTTTGTTTTTAAGTTACCTGTGCCATACAGGACAATATGATGTTTAGGCCTGTTTGGCAGAAAAATGCTTTTATCTTAAAAAAAAAAAAAAGATTGCATTGACAACGCTGGTGTATATTGTTGGTAATGCGTGCATGTTTGCTGAATAACGGCAGGTGCAACATCGTCACGTCCTTAATAGCATAGTATCAGCTAACTGACATTAGCTATAATAATATCATCACGTTACGACAGTGATGTGAGGTAGATAACAACAGCTATAACATCATCGTTTGCATTATGGTGCTAATATGAACTGAATAAAAAAAGAACCCAGTCTTAATATGATCATGCATAATGACTGTAATGTAAGCTACATTACAACAGCTGTAACTTCGTTGTGTGGATAATGGTATTGGTGTTAGTGAAATGACAGCAGTCGTAATATGTACACGATGGTATTAAAGTGAGCTAAATAACAATTGCCGCACAATAATCACGTGCGCGGTGTTAGTAATGTGAACTAAGTAACGACAGGTGTAACATTATCAGTTACATAACGATAGAAACGTGAGCCGAATAAGAGTATCTCTAACATTATCATGTGCAAGCTGGTTGCAATATGACGTAAATGATTACAGTTTTGACATCATACGCATGTTGCTGGTAATATGAGGTAAATGATACAACTGTAACATCATCGCATGCATGATGGTGGTAATGTGAGTTAAAAAAAAAAAGTAATAGCTGTAACATGATCAAGTGCATAATGGCAGTAATGTTAGTTAAATAATAACAGCCGTAACATCATGAAGTGTGTGATGGTAGAGTTGTGAGCGAAATAGTGACAGCTGTAACATCATCCTCAACTTCATGGTGGTAATGTGAACTAAATAACATCAACAGTGATATCAAACACCTCGTTTAAGAGGGTTTCATGATAACACCGTGCCAGGATGGAGAGGGGAAAAGAGTATGCACGTTTACCGAATGAACATTACTCGCTTCTTCCTTTCCACTTGCACCAGTCCTCCCCCTTCCGCCCTCATCTCCTACCCCCTCTCCATTCCTCTGTACCTCATCTCCGCTCTCCTTCCTGACACCCCCCCTCCCCTCCCCCCCCCCTCCCCCCTTCCCCCCCCCCTCCCCCCCCACACACACACACACCCCGTCATATTATGAAGCTACCGACTCTGAACTCACCGTAGGATTCTGAATTGTAAGGAGATGAAAACTGAAGTCAACACAATAGCTGGACTTAAAAGGCTGTTGATGGTAATGTCGTTGTTAGTGTTGGTGTGTGTGTGTGTGTGTGTGTGTGTGTGTGTGTGTGTGTGTGTGTGTGTGTGTGTGTGTGTGTTTCCTCTTCGTGATTGTCAGTAAGACGAAAACGAGGAATTAACTAAGATTGTGCTAATTTTGTTCAGATTAGTCGAGAAAACACTGTTTCAAGCACTGAGCAATTTCATGGCATCGTTATTTATCAGCTGCCTTCATCTTCATCCCTGTGAACACGTGATACTCAATGTCTTCATGACCTTCTCTCTTCATGACTTAATAATTTCAGTCTGTGACCACACCCTTGCCTACTGTGAGTTCTTGACATGTTCCTCCTTCGTAGATTTTCGAGGATGTATCCTGGGATTGAGTCTTGGCTGTTATAGTCAGTCAGTATTGCTGTCAGTGAGCGCTTCACGAACTGTAATCTGAGCATACTGAAATCAGGCCAGACGTTCACTGGCTCACCACAGTGACTTAGCAGCAGGGCATGGTCTTTTGTGGTGAGGGCTGCACAGCCACGGAGTTCCATGGACACTGGGAAAGTACTCTGACATGTCGCGCCCACCACGGGAATTCTCTATGCACACCATGGGAAAGTACTCTGACATGTCGCGCCCAGCCACGGGAGTTCTCTATGGACACTGGGGAAAGTACTCTGACATGTCGAGGGCTGCACAGCAACTGGAGTTCCCTATGGACACCTGGGGAAAGTACTCTGACATGTCGCGCCCAGCCACGGGAGTCTCTATGGACACCTGGGGAAAGTACTCTGACATGTCGAGGACTGCACAGCCACTGGAGTTCTCTATGGACACCTGGGGAAAGTACTCTTGACATGTCGAGGGCTGCACAGCCACGGGAGTTCTCTATGGACACCTGGGGAAAGTACTCTGACATGTCGCGCCCAGCCACGGGAGTTCCTATGGACACCTGGGGAAAGTACTCTGACATGTCGCTCCAGCCACGGGAGTTCTCTATGGACACCTGGGGAAAGTACTCTGACATGTCGCGCCCAGCCACGGGAGTTCTCTATGGACACCTGGGGAAAGTACTCTGACATGTCGAGGCTGCACAGCCACGGGAGTTCCTATGGACACCAGGGAAAGTACTCTGACATGTCGAGGCTGCACAGCACTGGAGTTCTCTATGGACACCTGGGGAAAGTACTCTGACATGTCGCGCCCAGCCACGGGAGTTCCTATGGACACCAGGGGAAAGTACTCTGACATGTCGAGGGGCTGCACAGCCACTGGAGTTCCTATGGACACCTGGGGAAAGTACTCTGACATGTCGAGGGGCTGCACAGCAACTGGAGTTCTCTATGGACACCTGGGGAAAGTACTCTGACATGTCGCGCCCAGCCACGGGAGTTCCCTATGGACACCAGGGGAAAGTACTCTGACATGTCGAGGGGCTGCACAGCCACTGGAGTTCCCTATGGACACCTGGGGAAAGTACTCTGACATGTCGCGTCCGAGAATGGCTGTCTAAGAAGGCGTACGAAGTGAGTGAGCAACGTGAAAATCATGACATCAAGAGTCAAGGAGGATGAAAAAACGACAAAAGCAACAACAACAACATGATGAGGATGATGATCATGATGATCATGATGATGATGATGACATATCATCATCATCATCCTCATCATCATCATCATCATCATCATCAACAACAACAACAATCATGATCATCATCATCATGTTCATCATGATCATCATCATCATCATCATCATCATCAACAACAAAAACATCATGATCATGATCATCATGTTCATCATGATCATGATATGATCATCATCATCATGTTCATCATGATCATGATGATGATCATCATCATCAACAACAACAACAACAAGAACAACAACAACAACAAAACAAAAACAACAACAACAACAACAAACTCATCCATCACCACCACTATAAAACAGAACACTAACAAATAAGAAAACCACACCCCAGTCCATATAAATACATCTTCGTAGGCATATTCAATGATGATACATTCTTATGCGACGTAGAAAGAGCAAGATGCAAAGCATATAAACGTACTCCCAGTTTATCATGAATACGCGTGATATATTCCATAAAGAGTGAAAACCGTCTTGGGCTGGTATAACCGTTAGTAATGGCTATTCTGGTAAACATCGGCCATCATCTGTGACCTATAATGAACATACTTATAAATGTTCAGAAAGATCGGGCAAGAACTTTCTGAGATTTTCCATCAAGAAGAAAACCATTATGGGCCGTTAGTAACGGCTATAACGGTAAACTTAGTCATCGGGCATCTCTGTAACGCATAATGAACATACCTACACATTTTCAGAAAGATCGGCCACTTACTTTCTGAGATGTTCCATAAAAAACAAAAACCGTTATGGGTCGTTATAGCCGTTAGTAACGGCCATAACGGTAAATTAAACGTCGGGCACGATCCGTAACCTATAAGATACCTACAAATTTTCAGAAAGATCGGCCAAGTACTTTCTGAGACATTCCGTAAAAAAAAAAACTATTATGGGCCGTTACAGCCGTTCAGTAACGGCTACAACGGTAAACTAAAACGTCGGGCATCATCCGTCGCCCATAATGGGCATACCTACAAATTTTCAGAAAGTTCGACCAAGTACTTTCTGAGATATTCCACAAAGAAGGAAAAAACATTATGAGCCGATATAGCCGTAAGTAACTGAAACATCGGGCATCATCCGTAAGCCATAGTGAATATACCTGCTAATTTTCACAAAGATTGGCCAAGGACTTTCTGAGATATTCCATAAAGAAGAAAAACCGTTACAGGCCGTTACAGCCGTTAGTAACGGCTATAACGGGGTAAACTAAAACATTGGGCATCATTCGTGATCCATAATGAACATACCTACAAATTTTCAGAAAGATCGGCCGAGTACTTTCTGAGATATTCCATAAAGAAGAAAACCCGTTACAGGCCGTTACAGCCGTTACTAACGGCTATAATGGGGTAAACTAAACATCAGGCATCATCCCTGACGCATAATGAATATACCTGCTAATTTTCACAAAGATTGGCCAAGGACTTTCTGAGATATTCCATAAGAAGAAAAACCGTTACAGCGTTACAGCGTTAGTAACGGCTACAACGGTGAACTAAAACATCGGACATTATTCGTGACCCATAATGAACATAACTACAAATTTTCAGAAAGATCGGCCGAGTACTTTTTGAGATATTCCATGAAGAAGGAAAACCGTTACAGCCGTTAGTAACGGCTATAACGGGGCAAACTAAAACATCGGGCATCATCCGTGACCCATAATGAACATACCTGCTAATTTTCACAAAGATCGGTCAAAAACTTTCGGAGATATTCCATAAAGAAGAAAAACCGTTAAAGACCGTTACAGCCGTTAGTAACGGCTATAACGGTACACTAAAACATTAGGCATTATTCCTGACCTATAATGAACATACCTACAAATTTTCAGAAAGATCGGCCAGTTACTTTTTGAGATATTCCATAAAGAAGGAAAACCGTTACATGCCGTTACAGCCGTTAGTAACGGCTGTAACAGGGTAAACTAAAACATCGGGCGACCAGCCGCCGTGGCGAAGTGGTTAGCGTCGCGGATTCCCGGCTGGGAGGTCGTGAGTTCGAATCCCATCAGAGTCATGTGGGTTTTTTCTGCCCCGACCGGCTCCTACCCAGGGTTGAGTTTGCTGCGGACTCAGTTGGGAAGACTGGGACCACACAGTCGAGTTTCATCCACTCAATGGATGCGTTTCTGAGAGTGTTGCTCAAATTTCCTGACCAACACTGCAGGTGCCTGTATCTCTCGGGCCTGGTTGACGCCGGGATATATTATGAAAGTAAGCGTAGAGTACAGCCCTGTCATGCAGTCTCAGACCGAAATGGAAATCCGTAGCATCATAATCATCCTCATTCTCATCGATCAGCATAAAAAAAGTCTCAAATTCTGTGGCCCTTCATGCCCTGCTCTCATGGTGACCTCAATTTCGATGTCCTCTCCCGTCTATGGCTTTGGTTTGGTTCCGTCGGGATCACCGGTATCGGCGAGTCCATGGGGGCTGTCGTTGGACGGACGTGGTGGCGCCCTCCGGAGGGAGAGCTCACTCACGCCGGCTCCGCGACTAAACAATTATTGTCGTCAGTAGGGGGCTTAGTAGGTGGTGTCCTGCGTATGTTAGATCAGAACAGGCGCCACTGAACACCACCGAAGTGACTCGGCAGCAGTGCAGTGTCTCCTCCGGTGGGTTGCCTCTTTACGACTTGACATTGACTGCTCCCTGTGGGTTGCCGGTGCCGGGGCTGCGGCAGGGCCGACCGGGCTATGGCTGTGGACGGGGTGTCGGAATGAGCGGCGTGGGTGCACTGCCTCTGAGGTGGCGCAGAGGTTGGGACAGAAAAAAAAAAAAAAAAAAAAAAAAAAAACCCTCGGGCGTCATCCGTGACCCATCCTGTTCATACCTGCTAATTTTCACAAAGATCGGCCAAGTACTTTCGGAGATATTCCATAAAGAAGAAAAACCGTTACAGGCGGTTACAACCGTTAGTAATGGCCATAACGGGGTAAACTAAAACGTCGGGCATCATTCGTGAACCACAATGAACGCACCTGCTAATTTTCACAGAGATCAGCCATGTCCTTTCAGAGATATTCCATAAAGAAGAAAAACCGTTATAGACCGTTACAGCCGTTAGTAACGGATATAACGGTGAACTAAAACATCGGGCATTATTCGTGACCCATAATGAACATACTACAACTTTTCAGAAAGATCGGCCGAGTACTTTTTGAGATATTCCATAAAGAAGGAAAACCGATACAGGCCGTTACAGCTGTAAGTAACGGCTATAACGGGATAAGCTAAAACATCGGACATCATCCGTGACCCATAATGAACACACCTGCCAATTTTCACAAAGATTGGCAAAGTCCTTTCGGAGCTATTCCATTAAGAAGAAAAACCGTTACAGGCCGTTACAGCCGTTAGTAACGGCTATAACGGTAAACTAACACCTCGGGCATTATTCCTGACCCATACTGAGCATACCTAGAAATTTTCAGAAAGATCGGCCAAGTACTTTTTGAGTATTCTATAAAGAAGAAAAACCGTTACAGGCCGTTACAGCCGTTAGTAACGGCTGTAACAGGGTAAACTAAAACATCGGGCGTCATCCGTGACCCATCCTGTTCATACCTGCTAATATGCACAAAGATTGGCCAAGTACTTTCGGAGATATTCCATAAAGAAGAAAAACCGTTACAGGCGGTTACAGCCGTTAGTAACGGGCTATAGCCGGGTAAACTAAAACATCGGGCATCATTCGTGAACCACAATAAAAGCACCTGCTAATTTTCACAAAGATCGGCCATGTCTTTTCAGAGATATTCCATAAAGAAGAAAAACCGTTATAGGCCGTTACAGCCGTTAGTAAGGCTATAACGGTGAACTAAAAGATCGGGCATTATTCGTGACCCATAATGAACATACTACAAATTTTCAGAGAGATCGGCCAGTACTTTCTGAGATATTCCATAAAGAAGGAAAACCGTTACAGGCCCTTACAGCGTTAGTAACGGCTATAACGGGGTAAGCTAAAACATCGGACATCATCCGTGACCCATAATGAACTACACCTGCTAATTTTCACAAAGATTGGCCAAGTACTTTCGGAGATATTCCATAGAGAAGAAAAACCATTACAGGCGTTACAGCCGTTAGTAACGGATATAACGGTAACCTAAAACATCGCGCATTATTCCTGACCGATAATGAACATACCTAGAAATTGTCAGAAAGACCGGCCAAGTACTTTCTGAGATATTCCATAAAGAAGAAAAACCGTTACAGGCCGTTACAGCCGTTACTAACGGCTATAACGGGGTAAACTAAAACATCGGTCATCATCCGTGACCCATAATGAACATACCTGCTAATTTTCACAAAGATTGGCCAAGTGCTTTCGGAGATATTCAATAGAGAAGAAAAACCGTTACAGCTTACAGCCGTTAGTAATGGCTATAAGGGTAAACTAAAACATCTGGCATTATTCCTGACCCATACTGAACATACCTAGAAATTTTTGAGATGATCAGCCAAGTACTTTTTGAGTATTCCATAAAGAAGGAAAAGCATCACAGGCCGTTACAGCTGTTAGTAACGGCTGTAACAGGGTAAACTAAAACATCGGGCGTCATCCGTGACCCATCCTGTTCATACCTGCTAATTTTCACAAAGATCGGCCAAGTACTTTCGGAGATATTCCATAAAGAAGAAAAAACCGTTACAGGCGGTTACAGCCGTTAGTAACGGCTATAACGAGGGAAACTAAAACATCGGCCATCAATCGGGAACCACAATGAACGCACCTGCTAATTTTCACAAACATCGGCCATGTCTTTTCACAGATATTCCATAAAGAAGTAAAACCGTTACAGGCCGTTTCAGCCGTTAGTAACGGCTATAACGGTGAACTAAAAGATCGGGCATTATTCGTGACCCATAATGAACATGCCTACAAATTTTCAGAAAGATCGGGCGAGTACTTTCTGAGATATTCCATAAAGAAGGAAAACCGTTACAGCTGTTAGTATCGGCTATAACGGGGTAAACTAAAATATCGGACATCATCTGTGACCCATAATGAACATACCTAATGTTCACAAAGACTGGCCAAGTACTTTCGAAGATATTCCTTAAAGAAGAAAAACCGTTACAGGCCTTACAGTCGTTAGTAATGGCTATAGCGGTAAACTAAAACGTTGGGCAGTATTCCTGACCCATACTGAACATACCTAGAAATTTTCAGAAAGATCGGCCAAGTACTTTTTGAGTATTCCATAAAGAAGGAAAAGCGTTACAGGCGGTTACAGCCGTTAGTAACGGCTATAACGAGGTAAACTAAAACATCGGGCATCATTCGTGAACCACAATGAACGCACCTGCTAATTTTCACAAAGGTCGGCCATGTCTTTTCAGAGATATTCCATAAAGAACAAAAACCGTTACAGGCCGTTACAGCCGTTAATAACGGATATAACGGTGAAATAAAAGATCGGGCATTATTCGTGACCCATAATGAACATACCTACAAATTTTCAAAAAGATCGGCCAAGTACTTTCTGAGATATTCCATAAAGAAGGAAAACCGTTACAGGCCGTTACAGCCGTTAGTAACGGCTATAACGGGGTAAACTAAAACGTCGGGCATCATTCGTGAACCACAATGAACGCACCTGCTAATTTTCACAGAGATCAGCCATGTCCTTTCAGAGATATTCCATAAAGAAGAAAAACCGTTATAGACCGTTACAGCCGTTAGTAACGGATATAACGGTGAACTAAAACATCGGGCATTATTCGTGACCCATAATGAACATACCTACAAATTTTCAGAAAGATCGGCCGAGTACTTTTTGAGATATTCCATAAAGAAGGAAAACCGATACAGGCCGTTACAGCTGTAAGTAACGGCTATAACGGGATAAGCTAAAACATCGGACATCATCCGTGACCCATAATGAACACACCTGCCAATTTTCACAAAGATTGGCAAAGTCCTTTCGGAGCTATTCCATTAAGAAGAAAAACCGTTACAGGCCGTTACAGCCGTTAGTAACGGCTATAACGGTAAACTAACACCTCGGGCATTATTCCTGACCCATACTGAGCATACCTAGAAATTTTCAGAAAGATCGGCCAAGTACTTTTTGAGTATTCCATAAAGAAGAAAAACCGTTACAGGCCGTTACAGCCGTTAGTAACGGCTGTAACAGGGTAAACTAAAACATCGGGCGTCATCCGTGACCCATCCTGTTCATACCTGCTAATATGCACAAAGATCGGCCAAGTACTTTCGGAGATATTCCATAAAGAAGAAAAACCGTTACAGGCGGTTACAGCCGTTAGTAACGGCTATAGCCGGGTAAACTAAACCATCGGGCATCATTCGTGAACCACAATAAACGCACCTGCTAATTTTCACAAAGATCGGCCATGTCTTTTCAGAGATATTCCATAAAGAAGAAAAACCGTTATAGGCCGTTACAGCCGTTAGTAACGGCTATAACGGTGAACTAAAAGATCGGGCATTATTCGTGACCCATAATGAACATACCTACAAATTTTCAGAAAGATCGGCCGAGTACTTTCTGAGATATTCCATAAAGAAGGAAAACCGTTACAGGCCGTTACAGCTGTTAGTAACGGCTATAACGGGGTAAGCTAAAACATCGGACATCATCCGTGACCCATAATGAACACACCTGCTAATTTTCACAAAGATTGGCAAAGTTCTTTCGGAGCTATTCCATTAAGAAGAAAAACCTTTACAGGCCGTTACAGCCGTTAGTAACGGCTATAACGGTAAACTAACACGTCGGGCATTATTCCTGACCCATACTGAGCACACCTAGAAATTTTCAGAAAGATCGGCCAAGTACTTTTTGAGTATTCCATAAAGAAGAAAAACCGTTACAGGCCGTTACAGCCGTTAGTAACGGCTGTAACAGGGTACACTAAAACATCGGGCGTCATCCGTGACCCATCCTGTTCATACCTGCTAATTTGCACAAAGATCGGCCAAGTACTTTCGGAGATATTCCATAAAGAGGAAAAACCGTTACAGGCGGTTACAGCCGTTAGTAACGGCTATAGCGGGGTAAACTAAAACATCGGGCATCATTCGTGAACCACAAAGCACCTGCTAATTTTCACAAACATCGGCCATGTCTTTTCAGAGATATTCCATAAAGAAGAAAAAACCGTTACAGGCCGTTACAGCCGTTAGTAACGGCTATAACGGTGATCTAAAACATCGGGCTATCCGTGACCCATAATGATACATATCTACAATTTCAAAGAGATCGGCCGAAGTACTTTCTGGAGATATTCCATAAAGAAGGAAAAACCGTTACAGGCCCGTTACAGCCGTTAGTAACGGCTATAACGGGGTAAACTAAAACATCGGACATCATTCCGTGACCCAAATGACATACCTGCTAATTTTCACAAAGATGGCCAAGTACTTTCGGAGATATTCCATAAGAAGAAAAAACCTTACAGGCGTTACAGCCGTTAGTAACGGTATAACGGTAACTAAAACATCGGGCATTATTCCTGACCATAATGAACATACTAGAAATTTTCAGAAAGATCGGCCAGTACTTTCTGAGATATTCCATAAAGAAGAAAACCGTTACAGGCCGTTACAGCCGTTCAGTAACGGCTATAACGGGGTAAACTAAAACATCGGCATCATCCGTGACCCATAATGAACATACCTGCTAATTTTCACAAAGATTGGCCAAGTACTTTCGGAGATATTCAATAGAGAAGAAAAACCGTTACAGGCGTTACAGCCGTTAGTATACGGCTATAAGCGGTAAACTAAAACATCGGGCATTATTCCTGACCATAATGAACATACCTAGAAATTTTCAGAATGATCCGGCCAAGTACTTTTTGAGTATTCCATAAAGAAGGAAAAGCCGTTACAGGCCGTTACAGCGTTATAACGGCTATAACGGTGTAACAAACATCGGCATCATCCGGACCATATGAACATACCTGCTAATTTTCACAAGATGGCAAGTGCTTTCGGGATATTCATAGAAAAAACGTTACGGCGTTACAGCGTTATGCTATAAGGTAAACTAAATCGGCATTCTGACCCATCTGTACATACCTAGAAATTTTCAAATGATCGCCAAGTACTTTTCGAGATATTCCATAAAGAAGAAAACGTACACAGGCCGTTACAGCCGTTAGTAACGGCTATAACGAGGGTAAACTAAAACATCGGCATCATCCGTGACCATCATGTACTACCTGCTAATTTTCACAAAGCATCGGCCAAGTACTTTCGAGATATTCCATAAAGAAAAAAACCGTTACAGGCCGTTACAGCCGTTAGTAACGGCTATAACGGGAAACTAAAACATCGGGCATTATTCGTGAACCATAATGAACAGCCTACACAATTTTCAGCAAAGATCGGCCAGTCTTTTAAGATATTCCATAAAGAAGAAAACCGTTCAGCCGTTCACAGCGTTAGTAGGCTATAACGGGGAACTAAAACTATCGGCATTATCGTGACCCATAATGAACTACCTAATTTCAAAAGATGGCAGTACTTTCGAGATATTCCATAAAGAAGAAAAACCGTTACAGGCCTACGCGTTAGTAATGGCTATAACGGGTAAACTAAAACTATCGGCATTATCCTGACCCATACTGAACATACCTAAATTTTCAGAAAGATCGGCCAAGTACTTTTGGAGTATTCCTAAAGAAGGAAAAGCGTTACAGGCGTTACAGCGTTAGTAACGGCTATACGGGTAAACTAAAACTTGGGCATCATTCCGTGACCCATACTGACATACCTGCTAATTTTCAAAAATCGGCCAAGTACTTTTGAGATTCCATAAAGAAAAACTTACAGGCGGTTACAGCCGTTAGTAACGGCTATAACGAGGTAAACTAAAACATCGGGCATCATTCGTGAACCACAATGAACGCACCTGCTAATTTTCACAAACATCGGCCATGTCTTTTCAGAGATATTCCATAAAGAACAAAAAACCGTTACAGGCCGTTACAGCCGTTAATAACGGATATAACGGTGAAATAAAAGATCGGGCATTATTCGTGACCCATAATGAACATACCTACAAATTTTCAGAAAGATCGGCCAAGTACTTTCTGAGATATTCCATAAAGAAGGAAAACCGTTACAGGCCGTTACAGCCGTTAGTAACGGCTATAACGGGGTAAGCTAAAACATCGGACATCATCCGTGACCCATAATGAACACACCTGCTAATTTTCAGAAAGATTGGCAAAGTTCTTTCGGAGATATTCCTTTAAGAAAAAAAAACCGTTACAGCCATTAGAAACGGCTATAACGGTAAACATAAAACGTCGGGCATTATTCCTAGACCCATACTGAGCATACCTAGAAATTTTCAGAAAGATCGGCCGAGTACTTTGAGATATTCCATAAAGAAGGAAAACCGTTACAGGCCGTTTTAGCCATTAGTAACGGCTATAACGGGGTGAAATAAAACATCAGACATCATCCGTGACCCATAATGAACATACCTGCTAATTTTCACAAACACTGGCCAAGTACTTTCGAAGATATTCCATAAAGAAGAAAAACCGTCACAGGCCGTTACAGCAGTTAGTAACGGATATAACGGTAAACTAAAACGTCGGGAATTATTCCTGACCGATAATGAGCATATCTAGAAATTGTCAGGAAGATCGACCAAGTACTTTCTGAGATATTCCATAAAGAAGAAAAACCGATACAGGCCGTTACAGCCGTTAGTAACGGCTATAACGGGGTAAACTAAGACATTGGACATCATCCGTGACCCATAATAAACATACCTGCTAATTTTCACAAAGATTGGCCAAGTACTTTCGAAGATATTCCATAAAGAAGAAAAACCGTCACAGGCGTTACAGCCGTTAGTAATGGCTATAACGGTAAACTAAACGTCGGGCATTATTCCTGACCCATACTGAACAGACCTAGAAATTTTCAGAAAGATCGGCCAAGTACTTTTTGAGTATTCCATAAAAAAGGAAAAGCGTCACAGGCCGTTACAGCCGTTAGTAACGGCTCTAACAGGGTGAACTAAAACATCGGGCGTCATCCGTGACCCATCCTGTTCATTACCTGCTAATTTTCACAAAGATCGGCCAAGTACTTTCGGAGATATTCCATAAAGAAGAAAAACCGTTACAGGCGATTACAGCCGTTAGTAACGGCTATAGCGGGGTAAACTAAAACATCGGGCATCATTCGTGAACAACAATAAACGCACCTGCTAATTTTCACAAAGATCGGCCATGTCTCTTCAGGGATATTCCATAAAGAAGAAAAATGGTTACAGGCCGTTACAGCCGTTAGTAACGGCTATAACGGTGAACTGAAAGATCGGGCATTATTCGTGACCCATAATGAACATACCTACAAATTTTCAGAGAGATCGGCCGAGCACTTTCTGAGATATTCCATAAAGAAGGAAAACCGTTACAGGCCGTTACAGCCGTTAGTAACGGCTATAACGGGGTAAACTAAAACATCGGACATCGTCCGTGACCCATAATGAACATACCTGCTAATTTTCACAAAGACTGGCCGAGTACTTTGGGAGATATTCCATAAAGAAGAAAAACCGTTACAGCCGTTAGTAACGGATATAACGGTGAACTAAAACATCGGGCATTATTCCTGACCCATACTGAACATACCTAGAAATTTTCAGAAATATCGGCCAATTACTTTTGGAGTATTCCATAAAGAAGGAAAAGCGTCACAGGCCGTTACAGCCGTTAGTAACGGCTGTAACAGGCTAATCTAAAATATAGGGCGTCACCCGTGACCCATCCTGTTCATTCCTGCTAATTTTCACAAAGATCGGCCAAGTACTTTCGGAGATATTCCATAAAGAAGAAAAACCGTTACAGGCTTTACAGTCGTTAGTAATGGCTATAGAGGTAAACTAAAACGTCGGGCATTATTCCGGACCCATACTGAACATACCTAGAAATTTTCAGAAAGATCGGCCAAGTACTTTTTGAGTATTCCATAAAGAAGGAAAACCGTTACAGGCGGTTACAGCCGTTAGTAACGGCTATAACGAGGTAAACTAAAACATCGGGCACCATTCGGGAACCACAATAAACGCACCTGCTAATTTTCACAAAGATTGGCCATGTCCTTTCAGAGATATTCCATAAAGAAGAAAAACCGTTATAGACCGTTACAGCCGTTAGTAACGGATATAACGGTGAATTAAAACATCGGGCATTATTCGTGACCCATAATGAACATACCTACAAATTTTCAGAAAGATCGGCCAAGTACTTTCTGAGATATTCCATAGAGAAGGAAAATCGTTACAGGCCGTTACAGCCGTTAGTAACGGCTATAACGGGGTAAGCTAAAACATCGGACATCATCCGTGACCCATAATGAACATATCTGCTAATTTTGACAGATTGGCCGAGTTCTTTCGGAGATATTCCATAAAGAAGAAAAACCGTTACAGGCCGTTACAGCCGTTAGTAACGGCTATAACGGTAAACTGAAACATCGGGCATTATTCCTGACCCATACTGAACATACCTAGAAATTTTCAGAAAGATCGGCCGAGTACTTTTTAATATATTCCATAAAGAAGGAAAACCGTTATGGGCCGTTACAGCCGTTAGTAACGGCTATAACGGGGTAAACTAAAACATCCGACATGATCCGTGACCTATAATGAACATACCTGCTAATTTTCACAATGATTGGCCAAGTACTTTCGGAGATATTCCATAAAGAGGAAAAACCGTTACAGGCCGTTACAGCCGTTAGTAACGGTATAACGGTGAACTAAAACATCGGGCATTATTCGTGACCCATAATGAACATACCTACAAATTTTCAGAAAGATCGGCCAAGTACTTTCTGAGATATTCCATAAAGAAGGAAAACCGTTACAGGCCATTCCAGCTGTTAGTAACGGCTATAACAGGGCAAACTGAAATATCGGACATCATCCGTGACCCTGTTACGGATGGACGTGCGTGTGTGTGGAAGTCCGACTCGCTCAGAATTATGGATGCATGCACGACTTTTTCTAATTCACATACACACACCCACTCATCCGAACATGGACAGCCAGGCAACAAAATAACTTTTTATGCCGCCCGAGCCATCAAACAAAACACATACAAAATAAACACACCATTAAATGTAGGTTGGTACACCCACCATTAGGTGTACATATACAACAAATTAATACAATTTTAATTATCAACTGCCGGGTCCAGTGCTGATGACGACGACGGCAGCGACGAGGCAAGTCTGACACAGTGTCTCTTCCAAGCTGTGGTTCTCAATGAAGAAGGAGGGGAAGAAAAAGTAACACGTTCGTGGCGTCTCTGTCAGCAACACGGTGACAGTCTCAACTAAGAGCTGTGGCTCAAACACCTAAGAGCTGTGGCTCAACACCAACCAAGAGCTGTGGCACACACACCACCTGTGGCTCAATACCAACCAAGAGCTGTGGCACACACACCACACACACAGCGACGGCCTCGGACGCAGGTCGCTGGCACAAAAGGGGCGACGTCCTGGCTCACCAGCAGCGATGTCTCCAACTCACTGGCCCAAAAGTGGTCGGTCACGGGCGCAGTGGCAGGTAGGGCAATTGTCGGCGCTCAGGCTGGCCTCTCAACACCAGCAGCAAACAGGTGGAGAACGGAGCGTCAACACAGCTATGGCCCCCGGCCCTAACCCGGTAGCAGCCAGTCCCCATCAGTCCAGGGAACACCATCAACCTGGGGGCAACTGATTAACTACCTTGATTATCATGGCCACTATTCATTGCAATCACAACTATCTTCATATTCATTAGCCACATTATATCTCACTAGAACTTGAGCCACATATCAGCATATTCGTTCACATTCATTAGCCACATCATATTTCACTAGAATTTGAGCCATACATCAGCATATTCGTTCATCATTACAATATTCTTTTTTTCCGGAATCATAACATTACAACATTCCCTTTTCCGGAATCATTACACTACAACATTCCCTTTTCCGGAATCATTACACTACAACATTCCCTTTTCCGGAATCATAACATTGCACAGGAAAGGATTTCCATATAAACCTTTCAGACTCTAGTTTTCCAAATTGGGGAAAAGGATTTCCATCTGGATCCTCTTCAATAAACCATGAATACAATTCATTACACACAATGATTAATTGATGATTATTTTTTCAAACTATAAATGTCTTTCGTTAATTCAGGAAATGTTCATTTGCTTTCTTGTAAACAAGAATGTTCAACTCATTTCATTTCATGTAATCACCATGTCTTTTGTCAACTCAGGAAATGTTCATTTCTTTTCTTGTAACACAAGAACGCTCACTTCACTTCATCAACTTCACTATATGCAAGGGAAAGATTTCCACCACACTTTTGTTTAACAACACATATATTGATACCCATGTAAACACATCACACATCAGAATGAACAACAAAAGTCTATGTCGCTCACTCTGGGAGCTTATTATCCATAGCATCAAAACTCTCCATCTTCTTGCAAACCATATTAGAATAGACACTTTTTTCTTCATCATGAAGTTCATAGCCAGTTAAGTTACAAAATAAACAAAATCTTTTTTCTTTTTTCTGAAGACCACTTCTTATAACACTCACTTCATCTATTCACATTTTCCGAAACAATTTCGTTTTGTTACCCTATCAAGTCATAGGATAACAGAACAATACTTTCTTTTTTTTTTTTAAATGAAACCTTCACAAGAGCGCTGAGGAAGTTTCAGTCGCTCCTAAACGGGAATACAGTTCTAGTTTGTTAATAAATAAACATTCAATGATAAATACCTGACCGCTACTTGCAAACGGCTGAGTCCCTCTTCGGCCTTCTGTGACTTGTATTGCCGGAATCACTGCAGAGACTGCCTAACCGGTGCAACTCACCCGGCTTATAGCAATGCGCCGGTGAGTAGCAGTCAGCTAACTTTTGCAACCGGCTTCCGGACAACTACCTTCCGGTAAGCACGGTCGCACATGAAACTTTGTGACCGGATGAAAAACGGTCCATCACAATACTCCCCCTCCTCAAAAAAAAAACAATGTCCGAATTGTTTTTACTAAGAGGAAGTAAACAACTCCAGGGCACAAAATTCCAGAAAAAATACATGAAAAAGGTCATCAAAACTGGGATGTACTCGAACCAATGTCTAAGGAACAGACTGGTTCTCACAAGAACGTGTTTCCTAACTGGAACATCAGTAGTTAGAGGAATCTCTAATAGTACGTTGCTAGGAAAGGAGCCTGGTTTCGGAGTAAGAATATCCTGAAAATCGTCAAAGACTTTTCTTAACTCCCTAGCATTGCTGTCTGACAAAGCATCATCAAAGTGTATGGAATCAATATCTTCATCTGGCATAGAAGATGCCATGGGAACAGTTGAAGTGGGAATGGGTAAAGCGTCATTACAGTCCTGGACGACACCAACTGTATGAACCACTTCATGAACAGTACAAACAGACTCGGGAGAGGGATCCACAGAAAGACCAACTCCTGGAGAACACTCAAGAGAAACTTGTTCCTGCTCACAAGCCAAAGGTGTTATTTCTGACCTGGGCACTGAAGTACCTTGTGAAAGAACAATTGTAGGTCCAACAACATCAGAAGTAGACACAGCAGACACATCAGAAGACGTTAACTGAAAGCAAGACTTCAATGACTCATCCTGTTTCTGAACAAGATCAGAATGGGAAATGTTCAGATCATCAGGGATCTGACACAAAGGTTTCTTCTCTACCACATGTTTAGCTCTAGCCCTGGTAACAGCAGCTAAAGAGAGGGGTTCACTCACATCAGTGGAAGCACTGTCTTCACAGACACCAGGAATATTACCTATCAGGAGATCTGCGACAGGACTGTCTAGGACACAGCAGGTTAGATCACCTTCAAAGTAGGGACAACTGACATGAACTGTAGCTAGTGGGAATTCATCCACTCGTCCTCCAAAAGAAACAGCTCACTGTAGTACCTAGCATCTGGCTATCGGAAACTAGTCCCTTGCGAACACCACAAATGGTAGCACCAGTGTCACGCAATACAGAACTGAGAGTGCCATTAACAGAACCAGATTCTAAGTGTAACTTTCCAGTGAATTCACCTGCAGATAAACAAGCGAATGGGGAGCGAACAATCGAACAAGCAGCAATAGATTGTTTGTCAGCTGACTTGTCGACAACAGTTGAACTGCCAGTGACAAAGGGGCATCTATCGGAATGACTAAGATTACAAATCTTGCACGGGTTTTTACCCAACTTCACAGTACATTTGGAAGCTACATGCCCTGTCTTTTTGCACAGAAAACGAACAGTAGGAGACTGGGAAAAAGTATTTCCTGATGAACCTCTATTGCCTGAATACTGATGAGCACCACGACCACGGGAACGGTTACCACCGCCTCGATTAGCTGGGGTGCTGGGATTCTGAACAGGCTGAGGGGCAAAATACCTGCGACCTCTATCCGACTGACCATGGAAGGGGAGTTTATCTGACTGTCCAGAAGTATAAGAAACAGAGGTAAAAATATTGACATCAGCCTTTCTGGAAAGAAGCTTAGTGGGGTGGGCACGCCTGTACGATTCGGCAGACTTAATCATAGCATCAAATGTTTTTTCATCTTTCTCGCATAGAAAAGTAGCCAAATCCTTCAAAACACTCTAAAAACTGTTCTCTCAAAATAAGATCAACAAGACCCTGAAAAGTTTTCTCAATTTTGGACAACGAAATCCAACGATCCAGAAGGCGTTTAAGTTCAACAGAAAAAGTTTCAAAGGGTTCATCTGCCCTGGGCTGTGATTCCCGAAAACGCTTTCTAAAACCATCTGGAGTACACTGAAACTTCTTTAGCAAACTTTCTTTCAACAGCTCATACGAAACAACATTGTTTTCTGCCAAACTATGATAAAGCGTAAGAGCTGAACCTTCAAGTAATGCAGAGAGATATGTAACCCATAGGTTTTCTGACCACCCTAGAGAGCGAGCATGGGTTTCGAACCTGAACAGATAACTGTCAATGTCATCGGTCCTTTCCTTAAAGGGAGGTAATTTGGGAAAGGTAGGACGAGGGGCGTTAGACCTGGGTACGCTAGCACTCTGTCCTCGCCTGAAACTACTCCCCGACGAGAATGTTCCAACTGGATTCTTTTAGTCTCCGCAATCTCTTTGTTGCAACCTTTTGTTTCTTCAACTTGTCCTAATCTTTTAGTTTCCTCTTGGACTCTTTTAGTTTCTTCTTCTTCCTGCTGTTGTGCTCGTTTAGTTTCCTCTATTTCTTTTTGCCTTACGGTTTCCTCCTGCATTTCTCTCACTCTGATTCTCTCTTCTCTTTCCGAATCTTGCCTAATACATTTGTCAACATACTCCAGTAAAAGCTCTCCTTCAAGACCAAATGCCTTACCACGTTGCAGATATTTAGTGAAAACTCTATCTTCATCCTCAGAGGCCATAATGAAACACTAAGTCAGTGGACCAAATACACTGAAAAGAACGTTTAGACACTATGGCCACTGAAATATATTTCAAAGAGGGTTATTATGGTTTTTATATCTATCACACTTTAAAAAAAACTACGACTAATTTTGAAAGGGAACGAAACGACAGGAATAATAGAAATTTACGGGTTTGGGGATGTACTTAATAATCAGTGATAGGCAATAAACAAATGCATCAATCAACAACAGGAATAATTAATAAACATATGCAGAAATCAATCAACAATACACATACATATGCATAAATCAATCAATGATTAATACACATATGCATATAGGAATCAACACAATGTTGTTGGGATTTTTCTTTTCTTTGGGGGGAAGGTTTTTTTTTTTTTTTAATGGCCCAGGCAGCCAATCATACACACATTCATACAAGAGAAAGAATCCTAAGAATGCTAGAGAAGCAACACAATCCCCAAGTGAAAAAGATAGAAATAGAAACAATGAGAAGGGTAACAAAAGAGAATCAAACCAAAACCCACAGAAGATAAAGAACTAGGCCCTCGTATCTCCAGAAACTATACAAAAGAGATACCCCGTTACGCTGGAGACGGGAAATCAACTTAAGAACCAGTCATACAATACAAAACAATCAAGCCTCTCAAAACGAAAGTCTGTCAACGTGTCCTAACTTAATAACTGGGGACACTATAAGGGGTCACAAAAGAAATCCTAATCCCAACAATTCGGAAGGTTAATGCGAAAAAGTACTACGGGGTCACCAGATGTTACGGATGGACGTGCGCGTGTGTGGAAGTCCGACTCACTCAGAATTATGGATGCATGCACGACTTTTTCTAATTCACATACACACACCCACTCATCCGAACATGGACAGCCAGGCAACAAAATAACTCTTTTTATGCCGCCCGAGCCATCAAACAAAACACATACAAAATAAACACACAATTAAACGTAGGTTGGTAGTTAGTTAGTTAGTTTGTGTTTATAGGGTCCAGCGGACTACTAGGAGCCAAATCAGGACCTCAGCTATCATATCTAAGTCTCTAGATACAAATACCCACACTAGTATTAACACATCGCTTAAAATTTATGAGGACAAAAGCACAATTATCTGTTCAACTCCGACGACACCTGTATACATAATTAAAACACTATATTTTATAAAATAAGTTTACCTCTTTCAAAAAAGAAAAAATAAGATCTACTGAAATCTCACGAAAAAGAACTGATAAATCACTGGTGGAAAAGAACTTCTCTCTGATACACATCAAATCAGCACATTCTGTCAAAAAATGATTAACACTGAACAAGCTGTCACACGCAACACACCATGGGGGGTCTTCCCCTCTGAGTATCCAACTGTGCGTTATATAGCTGTGCCCAATATGTAACCGTGACAAAACCGATTCCTCTTTACGGTTACATACCACCGATGGGAAAGGATTGGTTAAATCTGGGCAAATTTTAAACAATTTATTATGAATTTGATTACACCATTCACTCAGCCACAGTTCACGACAATACAAACTAGATTTATGACGTAGATCAGAGTGAGGAACAAACTGCATAGGCCTCCTGGAAAGACTTGCACCGAGAGCTTGTTTGGCTGCTTTGTCCACCACTGAGTTACCATAGATTCCCATGTGGCTGGGGACCCACAAGAAAACTATATGCTTTCCCGAAGAGACAAGCCGAGTATGAAGATCATGAATATCAGCCAAAACTGGATGTGAAACTTCTCTTGTCGATAGAGCCGACAATGCCGACAATGAATCCAATAAAATAAGGAAATCATTCTGATCTGACCTGGACACCGCACTGAGGGCCAGATTTAAAGCCTTCAGTTCAGCAGTATAAACAGACGACCAATCCCGCAATCTTAACAAAGTAGGCTTCTGAAAATTGTTATCACACACAATGGCAGCTGCAGCCCTCTCACCTTTTTTAGAACCATCTGTAAAAATCTTGATAAAATCTTGATAAAGTTCACATTGCCCAAGATAAAGTTGTTTATATGCAGCACTCGAGGTGACCTCCTTTCGAAATTGAGTTAAATATAAATTAATCTCTGGATTGGCGACTTTCCAGGGAGGTACATCAGTCTGTAATGGACCGTCATCAACAGCATCAAGGTCAATGCCAGCTGCCCCGAAGTGGGGCAAAATACGAATAGTTAGTTAGTTAGTTAGTTGGTGTTTATAGGGTCCAGCGGACTACTAGGAGCCAAATCAGGACCTCAGCTATCATATCTAAGTCTCTAAATACAAATACCCACACTAGTATTAACATATAGCTTAAAATTTATGAGGACAAAAGCACAATTATCTGTTCAACTCCGACGACACCTGTATACATAATTAAAACACTATATTTTATAAAATAAGTTTACCTCTTTCAAAAAAGAAAAAATAAGATCTACTGAAATCTCACGAAAAAGAACTGATAAATCACTGGTGGAAAAGAACTTCTCTCTGATACACATCAAATCAGCACATTCTGTCAAAAATGATTAACACTGAACAAGCTGTCACACGCAACACACAATGGGGGGTCTTCCCCTCTGAGTATCCAACTGTGCGTTATATAGCTGTGCCCAATATGTAACCGTGACAAAACCGATTCCTCTTTACGGTTACATACCACCGATGGGAAAGGAATAGTTAAATCTGGGCAAATTTTAAACAATTTATTATGAATTTGATTACACCATTCACTCTGCCACAGTTCACGACAATACAAACTAGATTTATGACGTAGATCAGAGTGAGGAACAAACTGCATAGGCCTCCTGGAAAGACTTGCACCGAGAGCTTGTTTGGCTGCTTTGTCCACCACTGAGTTACCATAGATTCCCATGTGGCTGGGGACCCACAAGAAAACTATATGCTTTCCCGAAGAGACAAGCCGAGTATGAAGATCATGAATATCAGCCAAAACTGGATGTGAAACTTCTCTTGTCGATAGAGCCGACAATGCCGACAATGAATCCGATAAAATAAGGAAATCATTCTGATCTGACCTGGACACCGCACTGAGGGCCAGATTTAAAGCCTTTAGTTCAGCAGTATAAACAGACGACCAATCCCGCAATCTTAACAAAGTAGGCTCCTGAAAATTGTTATCACACACAATGGCAGCTGCAGCCCTCTCACCTTTTTTAGAACCATCTGTAAAAATCTTGATAAAATCTTGATAAAGTTCACATTGCCCAAGATAAAGTTGTTTATATGCAGCACTCGAGGTGACCTCCTTTCGAAATTGAGTTAAATATAAATTAATCTCTGGATTGGCGACTTTCCAGGGAGGTACATCAGTCTGTAATGGACCGTCATCAACAGCATCAAGGTCAATGCCAGCTGCCCCGAAGTGGGGCAAAATACGAATACCCAGTGGAGGAATCTCATTTGGCTTTAGATCATATTTGGCTCTAAAAGGCGGGTTCATGACAATATCATAGGCAGGGTTTTCTGGATTAGCCCTCAGTTTCAGATAGTAATTCATGGAAAGACACAACCTCCTTAGCTCCAGAGGGGGTTCACCAGATTCAGCATACAAACTCTCTTTTGGAGATGTGCGAAATGCTCCCAGAGCAATCCGCAGTCCTTGATGATGAATTGGATCAAGAGCTTTGAGGTAAGATTTTCTTGCAGAACCATATACCACACACCCATAATCTAGCTTTGGTCTCACCAAAGCCCGATACAATCGCAACAAAGTTCGCTTGTCTGCACCCCAATCAGTGTGACTAATAACCTTCAAAACATTCAAACCTGACTGGCAAGATTGTTTAATGTACTTAATGTGAGGCAAAAAAGAAAGCTTATTATCAAAAATAACCCCCAAAAATTTCACTTGTTTGGAAACTTTAATTACTTGACCATTGAGACTGATAGCTGGTTCTAAGACCTGAGATCTTTTCCTATGGAAATGAACACACTCTGTCTTAGTAGCTGAAAACTTAAATCCATTTTCAGTAACCCACTGCTGAACACGATTAACACACAACTGAAGTTGACGCTCAGCTGCAGCCAAAGTTTTCCCCTTGGCAGAGATGGAGAAGTCATCAACAAATAATGACTTATCAATTCCAGAATTTACTGACTGGACAATGTTATTAATCTTGAGATTGAACAGAAGTGGAGAAAGGATGCTACCCTGAGGGACACCCATCTCCTGCTCAAAAGGATCCGAAAAGGTCGAATGAAGCCTAACACTGAAATGCCTGTTAGACAAAAAATTAGCAATAAACATTGGTAAATTACCTTTGAAATCAAGTGCCTTCAAATCCTGGAGAATTCCATGCCTCCATGTTGTGTCATAAGCTTTTTCTAAATCAAAAAGAATAGAAACTACATGTTGTCCATTAATCAAAGCATTCCTGATGAAAGACTCATATCGAACCAGGTGATCAGTAGTACTGCGGTTGTTCCGAAATCCACACTGGGAAACATCTAAGGCCCCCAGACATTCTAACTGCCATAACAATCGAGAATATACCATTCTCTCCATAGTTTTACATAAGCAACTAGTGAGAGCTATAGGACGATAGTTGTTAGGGTCCGAATGATCTTTCCCTGGTTTAGGAATAGGGATAACAACCGCCTCTCTCCAAGAAGGTGGAAAATACCCTGAACACCAAACATGATTAAACAGAGACAACAACACCTTTAAACCCTCAGCTGGCAAATGTTGAATAAATTGATAATGAATGTCATCTGGTCCAGGAGCTGAGTTGTTGGCTTTCAAAATGGCGTCCTTTAACTCATCCATGCTGAAAACGCAGTTGTAATCCTCAGAACTATCTGGCACGAAGGAACAAGATTTTGACTCTGCTGATCTTTTGATACGCTGGAATTCCTTGCAATAATGATCAGCTGACGAATTTTGATGGATAGTAACAGCTAACAAGTTAGCAACCTCCTTTTTATTAGTAATAATCGATCCATTTACTTGCAAACATTTTATAACTGATGTAACCGACTTTCCCTTAATCTTACG
The DNA here is from genome assembly GCA_033310375.1 of Conus canariensis. Classification (NCBI taxonomy): domain Eukaryota; kingdom Metazoa; phylum Mollusca; class Gastropoda; order Neogastropoda; family Conidae; genus Conus; species Conus canariensis. The sequence continues at coordinate 2,517,442 of CM065737.1, forward strand.
GATTAGTTAGTTAGTTAGTTAGTTAGTTGGTGTTTATAGGGTCCAGCGGACTACTAGGAGCCAAATCAGGACCTCAGCTATCATATCTAAGTCTCTAAATACAAATACCCACACTAGTATTAACACATAGCTTAAAATTTATGAGGACAAAAGCACAATTATCTGTTCAACTCCGACGACACCTGTATACATAATTAAAACACTATATTTTATAAAATAAGTTTACCTCTTTCAAAAAAGAAAAAATAAGATCTACTGAAATCTCACGAAAAAGAACTGATAAATCACTGGTGGAAAAGAACTTCTCTCTGATACACATCAAATCAGCACATTCTGTCAAAAAATGATTAACACTGAACAAGCTGTCACACGCAACACACAATGGGGGGTCTTCCCCTCTGAGTATCCAACTGTGCGTTATATAGCTGTGCCCAATATGTAACCGTGACAAAACCGATTCCTCTTTACGGTTACATACCACCGATGGGAAAGGAATAGTTAAATCTGGGCAAATTTTAAACAATTTATTATGAATTTGATTACACCATTCACTCTGCCACAGTTCACGACAATACAAACTAGATTTATGACGTAGATCAGAGTGAGGAACAAACTGCATAGGCCTCCTGGAAAGACTTGCACCGAGAGCTTGTTTGGCTGCTTTGTCCACCACTGAGTTACCATAGATTCCCATGTGGCTGGGGACCCACAAGAAAACTATATGCTTTCCCGAAGAGACAAGCCGAGTATGAAGATCATGAATATCAGCCAAAACTGGATGTGAAACTTCTCTTGTCGATAGAGCCGACAATGCCGACAATGAATCCGATAAAATAAGGAAATCATTCTGATCTGACCTGGACACCGCACTGAGGGCCAGATTTAAAGCCTTTAGTTCAGCAGTATAAACAGACGACCAATCCCGCAATCTTAACAAAGTAGGCTCCTGAAAATTGTTATCACACACAATGGCAGCTGCAGCCCTCTCACCTTTTTTAGAACCATCTGTAAAAATCTTGATAAAATCTTGATAAAGTTCACATTGCCCAAGATAAAGTTGTTTATATGCAGCACTCGAGGTGACCTCCTTTCGAAATTGAGTTAAATATAAATTAATCTCTGGATTGGCGACTTTCCAGGGAGGTACATCAGTCTGTAATGGACCGTCATCAACAGCATCAAGGTCAATGCCAGCTGCCCCGAAGTGGGGCAAAATACGAATACCCAGTGGAGGAATCTCATTTGGCTTTAGATCATATTTGGCTCTAAAAGGCGGGTTCATGACAATATCATAGGCAGGGTTTTCTGGATTAGCCCTCAGTTTCAGATAGTAATTCATGGAAAGACACAACCTCCTTAGCTCCAGAGGGGGTTCACCAGATTCAGCATACAAACTCTCTTTTGGAGATGTGCGAAATGCTCCCAGAGCAATCCGCAGTCCTTGATGATGAATTGGATCAAGAGCTTTGAGGTAAGATTTTCTTGCAGAACCATATACCACACACCCATAATCTAGCTTTGGTCTCACCAAAGCCCGATACAATCGCAACAAAGTTCGCTTGTCTGCACCCCAATCAGTGTGACTAATAACCTTCAAAACATTCAAACCTGACTGGCAAGATTGTTTAATGTACTTAATGTGAGGCAAAAAAGAAAGCTTATTATCAAAAATAACCCCCAAAAATTTCACTTGTTTGGAAACTTTAATTACTTGACCATTGAGACTGATAGCTGGTTCTAAGACCTGAGATCTTTTCCTATGGAAATGAACACACTCTGTCTTAGTAGCTGAAAACTTAAATCCATTTTCAGTAACCCACTGCTGAACACGATTAACACACAACTGAAGTTGACGCTCAGCTGCAGCCAAAGTTTTCCCCTTGGCAGAGATGGAGAAGTCATCAACAAATAATGACTTATCAATTCCAGAATTTACTGACTGGACAATGTTATTAATCTTGAGATTGAACAGAAGTGGAGAAAGGATGCTACCCTGAGGGACACCCATCTCCTGCTCAAAAGGATCCGAAAAGGTCGAATGAAGCCTAACACTGAAATGCCTGTTAGACAAAAAATTAGCAATAAACATTGGTAAATTACCTTTGAAATCAAGTGCCTTCAAATCCTGGAGAATTCCATGCCTCCATGTTGTGTCATAAGCTTTTTCTAAATCAAAAAGAATAGAAACTACATGTTCTCCATTAATCAAAGCATTCCTGATAAAAGACTCATATCGAACCAGGTGATCAGTAGTACTGCGGTTGTTCCGAAATCCACACTGGGAAACATCTAAGGCCCCCAGACATTCTAACTGCCATAACAATCGAGAATATACCATTCTCTCCATAGTTTTACATAAGCAACTAGTGAGAGCTATAGGACGATAGTTGTTAGGGTCCGAATGATCTTTCCCTGGTTTAGGAATAGGGATAACAACCGCCTCTCTCCAAGAAGGTGGAAAATACCCTGAACACCAAACATGATTAAACAGAGACAACAACACCTTTAAACCCTCAGCTGGCAAATGTTGAATAAATTGATAATGAATGTCATCTGGTCCAGGAGCTGAGTTGTTGGCTTTCAAAATGGCGTCCTTTAACTCATCCATGCTGAAAACGCAGTTGTAATCCTCAGAACTATCTGGCACGAAGGAACAAGATTTTGACTCTGCTGATCTTTTGATACGCTGGAATTCCTTGCAATAATGATCAGCTGACGAATTTTGATGGATAGTAACAGCTAACAAGTTAGCAACCTCCTTTTTATTAGTAATAATCGATCCATTTACTTGCAAACATTTTATAACTGATGTAACCGACTTTCCCTTAATCTTACGGATTAGTTTCCAGACTTTCCTTGAATTGACCTTAAAGGACAGATTTGAACAAAAATTTTTCCAAGATTCTTTCTTCTTAGTTTTAAAAGTATACCGACACTTAGCCCTACACGCCTGATGTTTAACTTTGTTCCCCACCATAGGAAACCTAGCAAAAAGTCTTTGAGCACCTTTTCTCTTACCCTTCAAAGTTTTGCACTCTTTATCATACCAAGGGGTCTTAACATCATTTGGTTTATCACGGGACTTGGGAATAGCTTCCTTAGCACTCTCTACAATCACTTTAGTGAACTGCAAAACAGGATCATCATAACTCCGCAACAGATTCATAGGCAGTCTACTTAAAATCTGTTGCTGATAAAGACTCCAATCTGCAGAGCGAAACTTCCATGTTTCCCGAGGGGACTCCTGCATTTGCTTTGTAAAATAAATAAAAATCGGAAAGTGATCACTCCCGCTTAGGTCCGAATGAACCTGCCACTCTAAGTCCAAAAATAAAGAAGGGTCGGAAATGGACAAATCCAAGTGAGTCAAAGAACCAGAAGGAGAACAAAAGGTCGGTGAGCCTGAATTCAGAAGACAGAGATCATGATCCGATATAAAATCCTCAAGAACTTTCCCTTGAGAATTGGTGCAGTTACTTCCCCACTGTGGAGAATGGCCATTCAAGTCACCCAATAAAAGAAATGGGCGAGGGAGCTGAGAAATTAAACCATCCAACTGACTCTTCGAAATCACAGAAGATGGAGACAGATACAAACAACATATCGTAACGACCTTGTTTAACGAGATACGAGCTGCCACTGCCTCCAGATCCGTCTGAAGTGGAATTTCTGTATGTAGTACCGAATTATGAATATAAAGAGAAACGCCTCTCCTTGAAAAGTCTGCAGAAGCTGGCTTGAGTAAGCAGGAGAAACCAGGAATCTCATGCTTCTTACTTGCAGTTAAAAGGGTTTCCTGAAGAGCAACTACCGAAGATCTATACTCTGTCAATAATAGCTCAAGGTCCCGACAATTTGCTTTAACTCCCCTTATGTTCCACTGGAGTATGTCCATGTTAGGTTGTTAAAAGAATATCTATCAGCCCTCTTCTCCAGAAACTTCACTGTCCACCAAAGAACTAAAACGGTTCTTCAAGACAAGGTCAGAAGCCGATGCTCCTGATAAATTTCTAAGTTGTTTGTTGCCATGCTTGGAATTTGCTCTTACTGGACTGAAACCTGCTGCACCAAATACCTGACTTCGAGATTTTCCCCTAGGAGGGTCTGGAGTCCGAAAAGGACGCTCCTCACTGCGTGCCTGTCTCGTACTGCTGTTATTGGCCTGTGAGCGAGGGGACATCTCTTTCCTCCGATCCTTCACCCCTGACCTCTGATCCACAGCACTTTGTGCAACTGAAACACTTCTTCCCTCACCAGCAGGGACTGAAGCCTGTTGTACACTGCTGGACGGAACACTATTGCATTTCTGAGACAAAACCTCAACTGATTGTTCAAGTATAGTAAGCCGATCCAAAACCGATGACAACAATTCTGTCAATTTCTTCTCCAGAGCAGTGAATGGAGCTGCTCCCAGATCATCACCCGATGACCGGTTCGCAGAATCGTTAACCACCTTCTGTGCATAAGTCGCAGCCGAAGGAGTCCTGGCCTCCACTAACCTTCTAGCCTCAAGAAAGGAACATTTCCTCTCAATCTTTACTTTCTGAATCTCGCATTCCTTTTTCCACACTGGACAACTTTTTGAATTTGCTGGATGATCACCCTTACAATTGACACAGTATACAGCATTTATACAAGATTCATCATGCTTCTTCTGTCCACAGTCACGACAGATCTCCTGACCCCGACAAGCTCGGCTGGAATGCCCAAAGCGTTGGCACTTGAAACACCGCAAAGGAGATGGTACAAAAGGCGTAACTTTCACTCGGACATAACCCACTTTGACAAACTCTGGGGGAGATGGCATAGCAAAAGTCAAGAATAGTGTGTTGGTTTCGATTAAGTCACTTCCTTTAGAGATTTTAACTCTATGGACCTGCAGAACACCCTGACTTTCCATCTCAGTCCGAATTTCTGATTCAGCAACTCCAGCCAAGTCAACACATCTGATTACCCCTTTCGAGTAGTTGAGAAAGGGGTGAATGGAAACCTTAACTGTGATCTGCATGAGTTGAGAACCATCCCTTTTCAGCAGCAACCGAGACGCCACTTCCGTAGCACAGTTAACAAGGTAACTACCAGATCGGAGTCTTTTGATCATTTTAAATCCTGTGGACGAAACTCCCTCGAACCACTTGCAAACAGCGAACGGAGAAATCCGAGCAATGGATTCTTTCGGATCTTTTGCTTCCACTAAAAGGAAGCTTGGCCATGTGTTTTGGATACCCTTTCTCTTTGCCACTTCTCTTATCTCATTATCTGAATCTGAATCTCTATTCATAGTCTCGTCCATAAGCGTGCCATGTCCATCATCATTTCTTCTCTTTTTGTTAGGGGGTAATTGTTTAGATGTCATAATGAAAGGAAAAAACTTCACCTCCCCTACTCCCCACCCGCCATCGAGTGCCCACAAGGGCGATGCCCTAAGCGGTCCTCCAGCAAAGGGAAACACCAGGGTTATAGTGCAGGTATACACCGCGTGGCATGCGCTCCACCCCATCCACCAGGCTCATGACCAACTGCCGGGAACGGACAGGAGGCCACTCACCTGGCTTCCAGGACAAGCAACGTGGCACACGGTTTGACCCATGCCATGCCCACACTGTGAAGGCGACCGGTTGACAGCATTGGGCCCCATGCTGCCCCCGTCTAGGGGAAGTCCGGGCCAAAGTGGCGTGTTGAGGGCACGGATCCTACTCCGAGTCCCTCTCAACCACCAGGACACCATTCTCCCCCGACACGGGCCGCACCGCACGGTCAACACGGTGGACCAAGAGGCCACAGAGAAAATAGAAAGTGCTACAGAAGACTTGTGAAAAAAGGAAAAGAATAGGGTAAAGATCCGTAAAGGCAGAAGATAGACAAAACAGAAAACTGCAGATTAATAAGGAGAATGCTGAAAGAGAAATGCAGGTGAAAGAACCATGGGTAGGCAGAAAAAACACAAAAAACAGAGAAAAAGAAAGCCCACTTAAAACAAAGTCCCACCCTCAAGGGGCACAAGAGGGTGACCCTGAGAACTAAAAATAAGACACCCCACCCAGGTCCCCCAGGGCAGACCCCGGTGGGGGATTACGGATTAGTTTCCAGACTTTCCTTGAATTGACCTTAGAGGACAGATTTGAACAAAATTTTTTCCAAGATTCTTTCTTCTTAGTTTTAAAAGTATACCGACACTTAGCCCTACACGCCTGATGTTTAACTTTGTTCCCCACCATAGGAAACCTAGCAAAAAGTCTTTGAGCACCTTTTCTCTTACCCTTCAAAGTTTTGCACTCTTTATCATACCAAGGGGTCTTAACATCATTTGGTTTATCACGGGACTTGGGAATAGCTTCCTTAGCACTCTCTATAATCACTTTAGTGAACTGCAAAACAGGATCATCATAACTCCGCAACAGATTCATAGGCAGTCTACTTAAAATCTGTTGCTGATAAAGACTCCAGTCTGCAGAGCGAAACTTCCATGTTTCCCGAGGGGACTCCTGCATTTGCTTTGTAAAATAAATAAAAATCGGAAAGTGATCACTCCCGCTTAGGTCCGAATGAACCTGCCACTCTAAGTCCAAAAATAAGGAAGGGTCGCAAATGGACAAATCCAAGTGAGTCAAAGAACCAGAAGGAGAACAAAAGGTCGGTGAGCCTGAATTCAGAAGACAGAGATCATGATCCGATATAAAATCCTCAAGAACTTTCCCTTGAGAATTGGTGCAGTTACTTCCCCACTGTGGAGAATGGCCATTCAAGTCACCCAATAAAAGAAATGGGCGAGGGAGCTGAGAAATTAAACCATCCAACTGACTCTTCGAAATCACAGAAGATGGAGACAGATACAAACAACATATCGTAACGACCTTGTTTAACGAGATACGAGCTGCCACTGCCTCCAGATCCGTCTGAAGTGGAAATTCTGTATGTAGTACCGAATTATGAATATAAAGAGAAACGCCTCTCCTTGAAAAGTCTGCAGAAGCTGGCTTGAGTAAGCAGGAGAAACCACGAATCTCATGCTTCTTACTTGCAGTTAAAAGGGTTTCCTGAAGAGCAATTACCGACGATCTATACTCTGTCAATAATAGCTCAAGGTCCCGACAATTTGCTTTAACTCCCCTTATGTTCCACTGGAGTATGTCCATGTTAGGTTGTTAAAAGAATATCTATCAGCCCTCTTCTCCAGAAACTTCACTGTCCACCAAAGAACTAAAACGGTTCTTCAAGACAAGGTCAGAAGCCGATGCTCCTGATAAATTTCTATGTTGTTTGTTGCCATGCTTGGAATTTGCTCTTACTGGACTGAAACCTGCTGCACCAAATACCTGACTTCGAGATTTTCCCCTAGGAGGGTCTGGAGTCCGAAAAGGACGCTCCTCACTGCGTGCCTGTCTCGTACTGCTGTTATTGGCCTGTGAGCGAGGGGACATCTCTTTCCTCCGATCCTTCACCCCTGACCTCTGATCCACAGCACTTTGTACAACTGAAACACTTCTTCCCTCACCAGCAGGGGCTGAAGCCTGTTGTACACTGCTGGACGGAACACTATTGCATTTCTGAGACAAAACCTCAACTGATTGTTCAAGTATAGTAAGCCGATCCAAAACCGATGACAACAATTCTGTCAATTTCTTCTCCAGAGCAGTGAATGGAGCTGCTCCCAGATCATCACCCGATGACCGGTTCGCAGAATCGTTAACCACCTTCTGTGCATAAGTCACAGCCGAAGGAGTCCTGGCCTCCACTAACCTTCTAGCCTCAAGAAAGGAACATTTCCTCTCAATCTTTACTTTCTGAATCTCGCATTCCTTTTTCCACACTGGACAACTTTTTGAATTTGCTGGATGGTCACCCTTACAATTGACACAGTATACAGCATTTATACAAGATTCATCATGCTTCTTCTGTCCACAGTCACGACAGATCTCCTGACCCCGACAAGCTCGGCTGGAATGCCCAAAGCGTTGGCACTTGAAACACCGCAAAGGAGATGGTACAAAAGGCGTAACTTTCACTCGGACATAACCCACTTTGACAAACTCTGGGGGAGATGGCATAGCAAAAGTCAAGAATAGCGTGTTGGTTTCGATTAAGTCACTTCCTTTAGAGATTTTAACTCTATGGACCTGCAGAACACCCTGACTTTCCATCTCAGTCCGAATTTCTGATTCAGCAACTCCAGCCAAGTCAACACATCTGATTACCCCTTTCGAGTAGTTGAGAAAGGGGTGAATGGAAACCTTAACTGTGATCTGCATGAGTTGAGAACCATCCCTTTTCAGCAGCAACCGAGACGCCACTTCCGTAGCACAGTTAACAAGGTAACTACCAGATCGGAGTCTTTTGATCATTTTAAATCCTGTGGACGAAACTCCCTCGAACCACTTGCAAACAGCGAACGGAGAAATCCGAGCAATGGATTCTTTCGGATCTTTTGCTTCCACTAAAAGGAAGCTTGGCCATGTGTTTTGGATACCCTTTCTCTTTGCCACTTCTCTTATCTCATTATCTGAATCTGAATCTCTATTCATAGTCTCGTCCATAAGCGTGCCATGTCCATCATCATTTCTTCTCTTTTTGTTAGGGGGTAGTTGTTTAGATGTCATAATGAAAGAAAAAAAAACTTCACCTCCCCTACTCCCCACCCGCCATCGAGTGCCCACAAGGGCGATGCCCCTAAGCGGTCCTCCAGCAAAGGGAAACACCAGGGTTATAGTGCAGGTATACACCGCGTAGCACGCGCTCCACCCCATCCACCAGGCTCATGACCAACTGCCGGGAACGGACAGGAGGCCACTCACCTGGCTTCCAGGACAAGCAACGTGGCACACGGTTTGACCCATGCCATGCCCACACTGTGAAGGCGACCGGTTGACAGCATTGGGCCCCATGCTGCCCCCCGTCTAGGGGAAGTCCGGGCCAAAGTGGCGTGTTGAGGGGCGCGGATCCTACTCCGAGTCCCTCTCAACCACCAGGACACCATTCTCCCCCGACACGGGCCGCACCGCACGGTCAACACGGTGGACCAAGAGGCCACAGAGAAAATAGAAAGTGCTACAGAAGACTTGTGAAAAAAGGAAAAGAATAGGATAAAGATCCGTAAAGGCAGAAGATAGACAAAACAGAAAACTGCAGATTAATAAGGAGAATGTTGAAAGAGAAATGCAGGTGAAAGAACCATGGGTAGGCAGAAAAAACACAAAAAAACAGAGAAAAAGAAAGCCCACTTAAAACAAAGTCCCACCCTCAAGGGGCACAAGAGGGTGACCCTGAGAACTAAAAATAAGACACCCCACCCAGGTCCCCCAGGGCAGACCCCGGTGGGGGACGTAGGTTGGTACACCCACCATTAGGTGTACATATACAACAAATTAATACAATTTTAATTATCAACTGCCGGGTCCAGTGCTGATGACGACGACGGCAGCGACGAGGCAAGTCTGACACAGAGTCTCTTCCAAGCTGTGGTTCTCAATGAAGAAGGAGGGGAAGAAAAAGTAACACGTTCGTGGCGTCTCTGTCAGCAACACGGTGACAGTCTCAACTACGAGCTGTGGCTCAAACACCTAAGAGCTGTGGCTCAACACCAACCAAGAGCTGTGGCACACACACCACCTGTGGCTCAATACCAACCAAGAGCTGTGGCACACACACCACACACACAGCGACGGCCTCGGACGCAGGTCGCTGGCACAAAAGAAGGGGCGACATCATGGCTCACCAGCAGCGACGTCTCCAACCCACTGGCCCAACAGTGGTCGGTCACGGGCGCAGTGGCAGGTAGGGCAATTGTCGGCGCTCAGGCCAGCCTCTCAACACCAGCAGCAAACAGGTGGAGAACGGAGCGTCAACACAGCTATGGCCCCCGGCCCTAACCCGGTAGCAGCCAGTCCCCGTCAGTCCAGGGAACACTATCAACCTGGGGGCAACTGATTAACTACCTTGATTATCATGGCCACTATTCATTGCAATCACAACTATCTTCATATTCATTAGCCACATTATATCTCACTAGAACTTGAGCCACATATCAGCATATTCGTTCACATTCATTAGCCACATCATATTTCACTAGAATTTGAGCCATACATCAGCATATTCGTTCATCATTACAATATTCTTTTTTTCCGGAATCATAACATTACAACATTCCCTTTTCCGGAATCATTACACTACAACATTCCCTTTTCCGGAATCATTACACTACAACATTCCCTTTTCCGGAATCATAACATTGCACAGGAAAGGATTTCCATATAAACCTTTCAGACTCTAGTTTTCCAAATTGGGGAAAAGGATTTCCATCTGGATCCTCTTCAATAAACCATGAATACAATTCATTACACACAATGATTAATTGATGATTATTTTTTAAACTATAAATGTCTTTCGTTAATTCAGGAAATGTTCATTTGCTTTCTTGTAAACAAGAATGTTCAACTCATTTCATGTAATCACCATGTCTTTTGTCAACTCAGGAAATGTTCATTTCTTTTCTTGTAACACAAGAACGCTCACTTCACTTCATCAACTTCACTATATGCAAGGGAAAGATTTCCACCACACTTTTGTTTAACAACACATATATTGATACCCATGTAAACACATCACACATCAGAATGAAAAACAAAAGTCTATGTCGCTCACTCTGGGAGCTTATTATCCATAGCATCAAAACTCTCCATCTTCTTGCAAACCATATTAGAATAGACACTTTTTTCTTCATCATGAAGTTCATAGCCAGTTAAGTTACAAAATAAACAAAATCTTTTTTTCTTTTTTCTGAAGACCACTTCTTATAACACTCACTTCATCTATTCACATTTCCCGAAACAATTTCGTTTTGTTACCCTATCAAGTCATAGGATAACAGAACAATACTTTCTTTTTTTTTTTAAATAAACCCTTCACAAGAGCGCTGAGGAAGTTTCAGTCGCTCCTAAACGGGAATACAGTTCTAGTTTGTTAACAAATAAACATTCAATGATAAATACCTGACTGCTACTTGCAAACGGCTGAGTCCCTCTTCGGCCTTCTGTGACTTGTATTGCCGGAATCACTGCAGAGACTGCCTAACCGGTGCAACTCACCCGGCTTATAGCAATGCGCCGGTGAGTAGCAGTCAGCTAACTTTTGCAACCGGCTTCCGGACAACTACCTTCCGGTAAGCACGGTCGCACATGAAACTTTGTGACCGGATGAAAAACGGTCCGTCACAGATCCATAATGAACATACCTGCTAATTTTCACAAAGATTGGCCAAGTACTTTCAGAGATATTCCATTAAGAAGAAAATCCGTTACAGGCCGTTACAGCCGTTAGTAACAGCTATAACGGTAAACTAAGACGTCGGGCATTATTCCTGACCCATACTGAACAACTAATTTTCAGAGATCGGCCAGTCTTTTGTTCAAAATCGGAAATGTTCATTTCTTCCTTGTAACAACAAGAACATCGCTTTCACGTTCATCAACTCATATATGCAGAAAGATCGCCAACGTTAACAAACATATATTTACACCCAGTAACGCATCACACATAAATAAAAACACATATCTATGACGCCATCCTGCTATTATCAGCAAAAATCGCCATCTTTTGCAACCATATAGAATAAAAACCTTACAGAAGTTCATCAGCCGTTAGTACAATAATAAACAAAACTTTTGCTTTTTCTGCTAAGACACTTCTTATAAACATCCATTACTTTCTAATATTTCCGAAAAAACGTTCGTGTTACCCGTTATAAGTCATAGGGGTAAACAAAAACATACTTCTTCTTTTTTTTAATAAAACCCTTCACAAAGATGGCTGAGTGCTTTCAGCAGAATTCCATAAACGGAAATACAGTTCTCAGTGCGTTAACAATACCATTCAATGAAAAACGGCTACTAAACGTGAGTCCCTACTTCGGCCCACTTATTCCGGACCACTGAAACTAGCCTAACTCAAATTTTCCAGAAAGCAATGCGGCCAAGTACTTACAGAGATATTCTTTAACGGTCAGAAAAAACGTTTCGGCGTACAGCACGTGTAACGCTATAAGTAGACCTAAAAACGGACTCCGTCACAGACCCATAATGAACATACCTGCTAATTTTCACAAAGATTGGCCAAGTACTTTCGGAGATATTCCATTAAGAAGAAAACCGTTACAGGCCGTTACACCGTTAGTAAAGGCTATACGGTAAACTAAAACGTCGGGCATTATTCCGACCCATACTGAACAACCTAGAAATTTTCAGAAAGATCGGCCAAGTACTTTTTGAGTATTCCATAAGAACGAAAACCGTTACAGGTCGTTACAGCCGTTAGTAACGGCTGTAACAGGGTAAACTAAAACATCGGGCGTCATCCGTGACCCATCCTGTTCATACCTGCTAATTTGCACAAAGATCGGCCAAGTACTTTCGGAGATATTCCATAAAGAAGAAAAACCGTTACAGGCGGTTACAGCCGTTAGTAACGGCTATAGCGGGGTAAACTAAAACATCAGGCATCATTCTTGAACCACAATAAACGCATCTGCTAATTTTCACAAAGATCGGCCATGTCTTTTCAGACATATTCCATAAAGAAGAAAAACGGTTACAGGCCGTTACAGCCGTTAGTAACGGATATAACGGTGAACTAAAACATCGGGCATTATTCTGACCCATAATGAACATACCTACAAATTTTCAGAAAGATCGGCCAGTACTTTCTGAGATATTCTATAAAGAAGAAAACCGTTACAGGCCGTTACAGCCGTTAGTAACGGCTATAACGGGTAAACTAAAACATCGGCATCATTCCGTGAACCCAATGAACCAACCTGCTAATTTTCACAAAGATTGGCCGGTGCTTTTCGAATATTCCTATAAAGAGAGAAAAACCGTTCATGCCGTTACAGCCGTTAGTTACGGCTATAACGTTGAACCTAAAACATCGGGCATTATTCGTGACCCAAATGAACATACCTACAAATTTTCAGAAAGATCGGCCAAGTACTTTCTGAGATATTCCATAGAGAAAAAAAACGTTACAGGCCGTTACAGCCGTTAGTAACGGCTATAACGGGGTAAACTAAAACATCGGACATCATCCGTGACCCATAATGAACATACTGCTAATTTTCACAAAGACTTGGCCAAGTACTTTCGGAGATATTCCATAAAGAAGAGAAAACCCGTTACAGGCCTTACACCGTTAGTAATGGCTATAGCGGTAAACTAAAACTCGGGCATTATTCCGGACCCATATGAACAAACCTAGAAATTTTCAGAAAGATCGGCCAAGTACTTTTTGAGTATTCCATAAAGAACGAAAACCGTTACAGGTCGTTACAGCCGTTAGTAACGGCTTATCGGTAAACTAAAACATCGGGCGTCATCCTGACCCATCATGTAGTACCTGCAAATTTCACAAAGATCGCACAGTACTTTCGGGATATCCTAAGGAGAAAAACGTTTACAGGCGGTACAGCCGTTGTAACGGCTATAGCGGGGTAAACTAAAACACAGCATCATTCGTTGACCACATTAAATAACGCACCTGCTAATTATTCAACAAGATCGGCCATGTCTTTTCAGTGCATATTCATAAAGAAGAAAAACGGTTTACAGGCCGTATACAGCCGTTAGTAACGATATAAACGGTGAAACTAAAACACATCGGGCATTATTCAATGAACCATTTTGTATGCTATTACTACAATTTTCAGAAAAGATCGGCCGAGTACTTTCTGAGATTTCTTATAAAGAAGAAAAAACCTACAAGGCGGTTACAAGCCGGTCTAAATGGCTAAAAACGAGGTAAAACTAAACATCGCCATCCATTCGTGAACCACAATGAAGCACTGCTAATTTTCCACAAGATCGGCCATGTCTTTTTCAGACATATTCCATAAAGAAGAAAATACCGTTCCATGCCGTTACAGTCCGTTTCTCTTCAGAACCCAAACAATGCCCGCGTGCGTGCGCACACCGCGCGCGCACACACACATCACACACACACACACACACACACACACACACACACACACACCGAGCATGTACGCACAGACACACGCATGCATGCGTACACACCTCAGCTCCTTCCACCCCCTTCCCCCAAGCTCCCTTGTTCCCTCTCTCTCTCTCTCTCTCTCTCTCTCTCTCTCTCTCTCTTTGCGTGTACGCGCATGCGTTGTGTGTGTCCTGAGGAGAGGAAGGAAAGAAGGGGTGCGGGAAGAGAAAGAGAGAGGAAGGGGTGGAAAGGAGGCAGGTGGGCCGGCTGCTCCTGAACACGGTGAGAGAGAGAGAGAGACAGAGAGAGACAGAGAGAGAGAGAGAGAGAGAGAGGACAGACAGAGAGACAGACAGACAGAGAGACAGAGACAGACAGAGACAGAAAGACACAGAGAGAGATACAACAGACAGAGACGTGGGGCTCCCAGTTGGGGTGGGGGATGGGGGGGGGGTGGTTAGTGTTGTTTTGTCCTGTTTGTCCCAAAGCTCCATAACGACAGCCCACACAATAGTATCCCAGACACCATGTGAAACCCCTGCCCCACCCCAACCCCAATTACCAGAAACACAAACCTAGCAACATCGTAGCACGTAGCATGTCAATGCTTGACATCCAGTCATTTCACACACACACACACACACACACACACACACACACACACACACACACACACACACACACGCATGCACGCACGCACACACACACACAACACTACACACACACACAGAAGGAGAGAGAGAGACACAGAGAGGGGGGGGGGATGGGAGGAAGGGCAGAGGAGAGGGGATGAAGGGGGAGGGAGGCAGGGAGATATCGCCACACGCGGTGCGAGTGCGCCCTCTAGACTGCTTCAGGGACCAATGACAATGAGCTACAGGCCCTATATAAAACATCCACCCCGGGTAGGTGAACACGTAATCGTCGTCGGGTAGATGTCTAACTGAACAGTCTTGGACGAAGTAAAAGACCCGAAACCAGCCGATCAGCCAGTCCATCAAGCAACCCACGGACCAGACTGATTGCTGACCATCTACCACGTCCACCCTTCCCAAGCCATGAAGCCGGCTTGCCTGATCCTAGTTCTGCTCCTCTTTGTGACAGGTCAGTCAGCAGTGCAGTGCGCCTGTCGCTCCTTGCCTATATTGCTTTGTGACACATTTGATTTCAGTTGTTCCGAACAGACACCAAAGCCGGTTGAGCTGCAGGCAAAGTCACTCTTTTTTTCTCAGGAGGTGTATTCAACAAGCAACATAGTGACTTGTTTTCATCAAATTTTCTATTACGAGAGGAAGAAGAAGAGACATGAATCTGAAAATGTTAAGATGTGACCGCATGGTATATGCAATGTCACAAGGAATATGCAGACACATGCGCTTACACGCAATGGCAAGCACACGCATACGCCTATAACAACCATAAAACAAACAAGCAGAATATCAATAGTGTTGAAGAAAAGTAAAAGCGAACCCGAAACATGATAGAACGATTTTAAGAAGTAGTGGTGACTACAGCTGTAATGTAAATACTTCTAACACCGACATTTTGTTTGTTTGTTAGTTTTTGTTTATTTGTTGTTCAAACTGATTTATGTTTTTTTTTAAAATCTTTTTGTAGTAATTCATTCACAAATGATCACAGGTATTTTGATATGTTTATCTTTCATATAAGTATTTCTTGGGTCTGGGAAATGATAATGCATGAATGTTTCAGTGGTAGTAAGTTTTCAATGTGCATCTACTGTCTTATACAAGCGTTTCCTTATCAACATTTACCGTGCATATCACCTTGAAAGAGAAATGTCCTATTATGACAGTTGAAATATATGGCTTATAGTCGTCAACGGTCAGTGAGTTTGATTTCAACAATACTGGTCTTCCTGCTCTGTTCTACAAACCACTAGCGAATCAGCTCCCAGTTCGTGTTACTGCAGCTGTACTGCAAAATTAAGCACCAGCAATGAATAGCACGACCAGGGGGGAAAACGAAAAAGTTAAACAAAGTGGGTGGGGAGAATTCCTCAAGGTATCGGTAATTTTCTATTTTCATTATGTCAAATACTGATATTTTTCACATGATTAGCAAATGTTTGATTGCAAGTGATATTCCTGGCATTCTTAATTTACTTTAATAATTTTAATGGCTTCCTAAACCAATTAATAAGAAATCTCTGAAAATAAAATAAGTCTTTTTACGCTTTACAATAAATAAATCAGTGAGTGAATTACAAAATGCATACTGATCTCTCTATGCATCATTATGTTAATAATGACATGGCAACGATTCAATGGGTAAAGTGATTTTTACACGGGAAGGCGTTTACAGCAAATGAGATTGGAAAGGAACGGAAACCAAACGACGGAGCATAACACACAACCTGCTGCGAGGTCTTTCGTCCGCTGGATTGGTCTTGTCAAGAAACCCGGTTCTTTGAACGTGTGATCTCCTTGGCATCACATAGAGATATAGCACAGTCCACAATTCCATGGTATTCTCAGCACCAAGTGTTCAAAAAAGAATCCAGCAGCACCGCAGAGCAGCCAGTGAAGGACAGAAAAGTACAACATTAAATAAAGAGTGGGAACGAAACAAGTTGCTGAAAAACTAAAACCATGTATAAAATAAAAGGGTACGTCTTTGAGCCCATGCTTGAGGATGCAAGGGAGATCAAAAAGTGTCAACAGAGTGATGATTTGAACTGTGAAACAACCCAAGCATTTTTAGAAGCTAAAAACTGTGCAGGTTCTGGGATCTTTACTTGGATCCCGTAAGAGATGCAGTCGCCCACTAATTGACCAAGCAATGATATATTGAACAGTTTAGTACTGGGGGGTAAGAGATGCAGTCGCCCACTAATTGACCAAGCAATGATATCTTGAACAGTTTAGTACTGGGGGGTAAGAGATGCAGTCGCCCACTAATTGACCAAGCAATGATATATTGAACAGTTTAGTACTGGGGGGTAAGAGATGCAGTCGCCCACTAATTGACCAAGCAATGATATATTGAACAGTTTAGTACTGGGGGGTAAGAGATGCAGTCGCCCACTAATTGACCAAGCAATGATATATTGAACAGTTTAGTACTGGGAGGGTAAGAGATGCAGTCGCCCACTAATTGACCAAGCAATGGTATATTGAACAGTTTAGTACTGGGGGGTAAGAGATGCAGTCGCCCACTAATTGACCAAGCAATGATATACTTGAACAGTTCAGTACTGGGAGGTAAGAGATGCAGTCGCCCACTAATTGACCAAGCAATGATATATTGAACAGTTCAGTACTGGGGGGTAAGAGATGCAGTCGCCCACTAGTTGACCAAGCAATGATATATTGAACAGTTTAGTACTGGGAGGAAACAAGTGCAGACTAACGACTAACGATTTTTCACATGATTAGCAAATGTTTGATTACAGGTTATATTCCTGGCATTCTTAATTTACTTTAATCATTTTAATGGCTTGCTAAACCGATGACAAGAAATCTCTGAGAATAAAAAAGTTTTTTTTTTAAGCTTGACAATAAATGAATAATCGTTGTTTTGATAACGATTTGACAAATATCTTACTGAAAGAAATTGTTGAATCTATTCAAGATAAAATGTGGAGAAAAACACACACAAATATCTTACTGAAAGAAATTGTTGAATCTATTCAAGATAAAATGTAGAGAAAAACAAACGCATAAAGAGAGACAGTCGAACACTACAGTAACCTTTCCTATCCTCATTGCACCCCCCCCCCCCCCCCTCATTCCTCTCCGACTGTCTATTTTTGCTTGGTTGGTTGCTTTTGTGTGTTTGCTCGGTTGTTTGCTTGGTTAGATTTTTTTCCACTCTACTCCCACCCACCCCTCTCCCACCTACCCCTCGCGCCAACATTAAGATGTAGATACTTGTGTTTGGGTATGTGATTCTTGAACATAAGCGTAATCTAAATAAGTTGTGTCACCTTTTGGACATAAACAAAACTTTGTTTGACATGGCTACGTGCGTACCGTTCCGTGAAGTCTGTCGATGTCTGTTTATTTCTAGAAAATTAAGTTCCAAAACTGAGTAACTAAGGGCGGAAAATGAAGCAAAATTTAGAAAGAGAGGGGGTTAGTTACCGCCAAGGACACAGACACAGTACATGACAAGAGAGTGTCTTGTCTTGTACTCTATGTCCTTAGAGGTAACTAACCCTCTCTCTTTGTAAATTCTATAAAATTACTTTGGCACTCCATACGCGAACGAGTTAATGTAACAATCCCCTCCACTCCGCAGCCTCTCCTTCACCCCGTGCATAATTAAGAAGAGTTAAGTTAGGCTTACTGAACTTCAAGGTGCGTCGCTCGCTACATTCTGTTGCCTGCATAAGACATTTCTACTTCTCCAAAATATCAGGAAAGTAAACAAATGGAAAAACAGAATGTTAATACAATTGTCAAATATAAGTGTGTTCGCGATGTCCACGACGATAAAGGAATGGTTCAGGTTATATGAAGACCCACTTTTTATCATTTGGGCAGGCTATCTTTTCATGTGCTTTGATTTTGTGTGTGTGTGTGTAGATTGGTTTGCTTGTTTGTTGTTTAAGACAAACTGATGCAGAAATATCTATTTATCACAGTGACCAAGACAATAGCAATCGATTCCAATGAACACAGGTACAACACATTCCATTAAAAAAGAGCAAAACTTCTAACGTGTATTGTACAGAGCCGTCAGAATTCTTACTGTCCTTTTCCATGACAACAAAGTGGAAACTGAAATACAGAGCCGTCAGAATTCTTACTGTCCTTTTCCATGACAACACAGTGGAAACTGAAATACAGAGCCGTCAGAATTCTTACCGTCCTTTTCCACGCGGTCAAGTGGAATGCTCGTTTCGATTCAAGAGGAATAATTCATAAGCGTGTGATCTTCGTCAAATTGTTACCCTTTACAAACAAGAAGTAGGTCTTGTATACTAGCAAGGAAGAGATTGGTCACACTATTCATATCAAAATACCAGCGACAACTGTTTTGACAGATGATAGATCAGTTCAGTTACAGTTTTACCAACTTTTCCATGAAACGTCGTACCGTTTTCCAGCCCAGGATGGACTATTTTTAGCAAACGCTACTTGACCTATCAGTTCAGTCAAAAACTTCTTGGTTCGGTACTTAGCTGGCGAAAAGAACACGGTGTCTTGGGAGCGTCATCACCTTTGAAAAATGATGATAGGGGCTTATTTCACACGTTTTGAAGTGGCGGCTATAGATGAGTTGGTAAGCATAAACCACACCATTTTCAAAACAAAATCTCCACCTTCCAATTTTTTAATGTGTTAGGCTTTCGGGCTTCTGGAAGCATTTCTTAATTTGCTTATCCATTTGTGTGTGGGGGTGAGAGAGAGAGAGAGAGAGAGAGAGAGAGAGAGAGAGAGAGAGAGAGATTATATGTTGTATGAGTGCGTGTTCGTATTTTGAATTATTGAAAACTCTGATACTATTGGCACAATTGGTTCAAAATATTTTCTCTTGGCTAATATGAACCATTGTCTTATCGTATAGCACATTGCCACCACAAGTGGTTCTTCTACATCAGTTGCTGCTGATGTTACTGCTGTGATTGCTGCTGCTTGTTACTTCTGTCATTTGCTGCTAATTTCGTTTCATCATTCCTGCTCAGACAGAAAGCTAAAGGCATAAAATAATGTCTATTTAAATCAAAGCATATAAAAACAAAAGATTGAGAAAGGTTGCGCTATACACACAAACACACACACAGAAAAACACAGAGGCTCGTTAGTTTGCAGACATGTGCGCATACTTAACTCAACATATACCTCGTGCTCTTCTCTTAATATACAGTGTGCCATCTTTAGCTGACTATATAGAGCTCACTCCCATCATTATTTCATCACCCCTGCTTCATCCCTCCATCACACACACCCGTGCGTGCTCTCTCTCTCTCTCTCTCTGTCTCTCTCTCTCTCTCTCTCTCCTCACACACACACACACACACACACACACAGACGCGCGGGCGCGCGCACAAACACAGTCACACACGCGCGCGCGCACAAGTAAATACATTGAACATATCGCGCTACACACAAGCATGCACATCCTCCTCTTTTATCCTCTCACCCCTCCTCCGCAGTTCTCCAATCCTATCATCTCCCTTTCCCACAAATAAATGGATATTTATTCCACTGTATTAAAAAAAAACAACAACAAAAAACCCGAGGATACGAACTGAAAAAAAGAGTATTACACATGACCATGAATGTTTCAACAGTTACAGCTTACCTAAAGAACTGTTGGTTTGGGAATTTCTTTTGAAGAGATCAATACTGCTTAGAAATCAGTATGCGAACGCGCGCGTATGTGTGTGTGTGTGTGTGTGTGTGTGTGTGTGTTCTTCAGTACATACTATGTTTTATGTCTGTTTGGCTGTTCGTCTCTTGACAAAACCACGCAAAAGAAAAAGAAAAAAAAGACCAGAAAAATAAAACACACTAGCTACAACAAGAACAGCAGCAGCAGCAACAACAACAACAAGAACAACAACAACACTGAAGCAAAATTTGGCGCAGGTCGATGAAAACATGGACTATGGCAAGAAAACAAACCATTGACTTTTGGAGTCAGTGGAGCGAGGTCAGTGAAATGATACATACTCCCTGCCGACAGGTGTTGGTCAGTGAAATGATACATACTCCCTGCCGACAGGTGTTGGGGTCAGTGAAATGATACATACTCCCTGCCGACAGGTGTTGGGGTCAGTGAAATGATACATACTCCCTGCCGACAGGTGTTGGTCAGTGAAATGATACATACTCCCTGCCGACAGGTGTTGGTCAGTGAAATGATACATACTCCCTGCCGACAGGTGTTGGTCAGTGAAATGATACATACTCCCTGCCGACAGGTGTTGGTCAGTGAAATGATACATACTCCCTGCTGACAGGTGTTGAGGTCAGTGAAATGATGCATACTCCCTGCCGACAGGTGTTGAGGTCAGTGAAATGATACATACTCCCTGCCGACAGGTGTTGAGGTCAGTGAAATGATACATACTCCCTGCCGACAGGTGTTGAGGTAAGTGAAATGATACATACTCCCTGCCGACAGGTGTTGAGGTAAGTGAAATGATACATACTCCCTGCCGACAGGTGTTGGTCAGGGAAATGATAATACTCCCTGCCGACAGGTGTTGGTCAGTGAAATGATACATACTCCCTGCCGACAGGTGTTGAGGTCAGTGAAATGATACATACTCCCTGCCGACAGGTGTTGGTCAGTGAAATGATACATACTCCCTGCCGACAGGTGTTGGGGTCAGTGAAATGATACATACTCCCTGCCGACAGGTGTTGAGGTCAGTGAAATGATACATACTCCCTGCCGACAGGTGCTGAGGTCAGTGAAATGATACATACTCCCTGCCGACAGGTGTTGGTCAGTGAAATGATACATACTCCCTGCCGACAGGTGTTGAGGTAAGTGAAATGATACATACTCCCTGCCGACAGGTGTTGGTCAGTGAAATGATACATACTCCCTGCCGACAGGTGTTGGTCAGTGAAATGATACATACTCCCTGCCGACAGGTGTTGAGGTCAGTGAAATGATACATACTCCCTGCCGACAGGTGTTGGGGTCAGTGAAATGATACATACTCCCTGCTGACAGGTGTTGAGGTCAGTGAAATGATACATACTCCCTGCCGACAGGTGTTGGTCAGTGAAATGATACATACTCCTGCCGACAGGTGTTGGTCAGTGAAATGATACATACTCCCTGCCGACAGGTGTTCAGGTCAGTGAAATCATACATACTCCCTGCCGACAGGTGTTGAGGTTAGTGAAATGATACATACTCCCTGCCGACAGGTGTTGGGGTCAGTGAAATGATACATACTCCCTGCCAAAGGTGTTGGGGTCAGTGAAATGATGCATACTCCCTGCCGACAGGTGTTGAGGTCAGTGAAATGATACATACTCCCTGCCGACAGGTGTTGAAGTCAGTGAAATGATACTACTCCCTGCTGACAGGTGTTGGTCAGTGAAATGATACATACTCCCTGCCGACAGGTGTTGGGGTCAGTGAATGATACATACTCCCTGCCGACAGGTGGTTAGGTCAGTGAAATGATACATACTCCCTGCCGACAGGTGTTGGGGTCAGTGAAATGATACATACTTCCTGCCGACCAGGTGTTGAAGGAACAGAAATAAACGTACAAGAAATATACATAAGCATGTGCAGTACCGAGAAATGAAGAAAAAACAGAAAGAACATTTCGTGCTGAACGTGTGTTCAGGGAACAGAAATGAATGTTCGAAAACAATGACTGCGGGCAGAAAATGAAGCAAAATTTGAAAGAGAGGGGTTAGTTACCGCCAAGGACACAGACAAACAGAGCCATTTTCAGTTTGGAGACGAACAGAGAAGAACAGCCAAGTGGCTCCATGTTCTTCTTGTCACTGTCCTAAATATTTGTGTGTTTTCGCCTGAAGAAGACCCAAGAACCTGTACTCTTGTTTGTCAAGTCCTTGGCGGTAACTAACCGCTCTCTTTTCAAATTTTAGAAATAAATGTGTTCAGCATACTAGTGTTGATAACTGTGGGGGGAAGAGTAATGAACGTGCTCAGTATTGATAACTTTGGGGGGGGGGAGTAATGAACGTGCTCAGTATTGATAACTGTGGGGGGAAGGTAATGAACGTGCTCAGTATTGATAACTGTGGGGGGAAGAGTAATGAACGTGTCAGTATTGATAACTGTAGGGGGAAGAGTAATGAACGTGCTCAGTATTGATAACTGTAGGGGGAAGAGTAATGAACGTGCTCAGTATTGAAAACTGTGGGGGGAAGAGTAATGAACGTGCTCAGTATTGATAACTGTGAGGGGAAGAGTAATGAACGTGCTCAGTATTGATAACTGTGGGGGGAAGAGTAATGAACGTGCTCAGTACTGATAACTGTGGGGGGAAGAGTAATGAACGTGCTCAGTGTGATGACTGGGGGGGGGGGGGGGGGGGGGGGGGGGGCGGAGTAATGAACGTGCTCAGTATTGATAACTGCGGGGGAAAAGTAATGAACGTGCTCAGTATTGATAACTGTGGGGGGGGGGGGGAGAGTAATGAACGTGCTCAGTATTGATAACTGTGGGGGGAAGAGTAATGAACATGCTCATTATTGATAACTGTGGGGGGGGGGGGAAGAGTAATGAACGTGCTCAGTATTGATAACTGTGGGGGGGAAGAGTAATGAACGTGCTCAGTATTGATAACTGGGGGGGGAGGGGGGGAGAGTAATGAACGTGCTCAGTATTGATAACTTTGGGGGGGAGGAGATAATGAAACGTGCTCAGTTTTGATAAACTGGGGGGGGGGGGGAGAGTAATGAACGTGCTCAGTATTGATAACTGTGGGGGGAGGGGGAAGAGTAATGAACGTGTTCAGTATTTATATCTGTGGGGGGAAGAGTAAATGAACGTGCTCAGTATTGATAACTGTGGGGGGAAGAGTAATGTACGTGCTCAGTATTGATAACTTTGGGGGGAAAGAGTAATGAACGTGTCAGTATTGATAACTGGGGTGGGAGGGGGGGGGGAGAGTAATGAACGTGCTCAGTATTGATAACTGTGGGGGGGGGGGGGAGGGGAAGAGTAATGA
The DNA here is from genome assembly GCA_033310375.1 of Conus canariensis. Classification (NCBI taxonomy): domain Eukaryota; kingdom Metazoa; phylum Mollusca; class Gastropoda; order Neogastropoda; family Conidae; genus Conus; species Conus canariensis. The sequence continues at coordinate 2,541,065 of CM065737.1, forward strand.
ACGTGTTCAGTATTGATAACTGTGGGGGGAAGAGTAATGAACGTGCTCAGTATTGATAACTGTGGGGGGAAGAGTAATGAACGTGCTCAGTATTGATAACTGGGGGGGGGGGGGAGAGTACTGAACGTGTTCAGTATTGATAACTGTGAGGGGAAGAGTAATGAACGTGCTCAGTATTGATAACTGTAGGGGGGAAGAGATAATGAACGTGCTCAGTATTGATAACTGTGGGGGGAAGAGTAATGAACGTGTTCAGTATTGATAACTGTGAGGGGAAGAGTAATGAAGTGTTCAGTATTGATAACTGTAGGGGGAAGAGTAATGAACGTGCTCAGTATTGATAAACTGTGGGGGGAAGAGTAATGAACGTGCTCAGTACTGATAACTGTGGGGGAAGAGTAATGAACGTGCTCAGTGCTGAAAGCAGTTGAAGTGGCAAAACTCAGACGTGCTCTGTGCTGACAGATATCCATGACACCGAAATAAAGATGTTAAGTTTTGAAAACTGCTGCGGAATACGAGATGAAGGTATTCGGTTTTGACATGTGTAGAGTAGGCAGAAATATTCACAGTACTGGCAGATATTGAAGGTTAAGAAATGATTAATTTCAGCTTGGGACAGGCGATGCAGAAATGGGACAGAGATAAATATTTCAGTTCTGACAAGTGTTGAGGGGCTCAAAATAAATGCACTTGGTACTTTCAGGTGGGCAGGCGAGGGTGGCTATAACGAGGCTGTGCAGCTGGAGACTCATGCGACGACCTCAGCCTCTATTGCGACACCTCTGACGTCAACGACAAGAAATGCAAGTGCAACTATGGCTATTTTGTGAAGAAATCCGAATTGGTAAAGTAAAGAACTTATATTTTAATATTACTTGTTTAAAAATGTCTTAGTGACAATTCCCTTTCTGATCACTGTGATTTTCTTCTATTAAACTGCAGAGATTACTGTTGACGTGAGCAGTAATCATCACTGATGTGGATGTTTCATAAATTCTGTTTTCATGAACTTTGGACTGATGCTAAGATGATCAGTATGAAAAATAGTAATTATTTTTACCTATGAAAATTCATGTCATCATTGCGAAATCTGCCAACCGTAGAAAGTCTGCTTTTGCAGAAAGCCTGAAAACTGAAAATTGTTAAACATTTTCATGAAGTATTTGTTTCTTTTAGGTCATATGATTTCTTTCTTTCGATTTTACCATTTTGATGGATTGACTGTGAAAAAAAACCCCAGAGAAAATAATTGTTTTGGAATGAAATTAACCTTCTTTATGTCGATTTAGGTCGGAGAGTATAAATCATTTCTGGGTTTCTTACTCGCGTCTTCTTATAATATCCAAGCTGTTATGGAAGAAGAAAGAATACATTTTGACGTAGTGTGTTGTGTCTGTGTTTTTGTGTTCATGCCACTCGGAATTAGGTGAACACAGCTCTCCGTCATGCCTTGGACTAAAAAAACAAGAGAAGGAAAGCGTACTCACTCGGTGACGTTGTACTCTAGTCAGAGGATGGCGATTGTTGACTGTGCACAGTATATAGTCAGAATATATTACTAACTGGTGCGCCACACGGTTCCGCTTTCCCTTAGCTTGCAATGTGATTTGGGTGGGTCTGCATATGACATACTATCCCTAGAATATCTATACAAAGACTTGTTCATTGTTTGTTTTCCTGCTGTGCTTATTATAATCTTCTATTACCCTAAGGGATGAAAGGATTTTATTCAAGTTCATGTTTCAAGCGCGCACTTGCGCTGTGTGTATGTGTGCGCGCGCGCGCGCGCGTGTATATGTATGTATGTGTGTGTGTGTGTGTGTGTGTGTGTGTGTGTGTGTATGTGTGTGTGGTGTGGTGCATGCGCGTATTGTTAAGCATGTGCGTTCGTGCACGCTCAAATACGCGCTTGGTGTGTGTGTGTGTGTGTGTGTGTGTGTGTGGTGTCCTTTGTGTGTGGTGTGTGTGTGTGTGTTGTGCGCGCGCGCGCGCGCGTGTGATCGTGTGTGTGTGTGTGTGTTGTGTGTGTGTGTGTGTGTGCGTGCATGCGGCGTGCGTGCATGTGTGTGTGTGTGTGTGTGTGTGTGTGTGTGTGTGTGTGTGTAGTTCCAGGAGTGGTCATCCGTGCCATCATTCCAACTGTTACTACACCTGAACTGTATCGGCGGAGAATGCCTGTGTGACAGCGTCACCATTGGATATGAGGCGGCTAGCAATGGTGATATTCCTGCGGTGAGTATCGCCCCTCGCTACCCGCACCAAACCCCCTGTACTCTCTCTTCTCTCTCTCTCTCTCTCTCTCTCTGTCTCTCTGGTCTGTCTGTCTGTCTGTCTGTCTGTCTGTCTCTCTCTCTCTCTCTCTCCTCTCTCTCCTCTCTCTCTCTCTCTCTCTCTCCTTTGGTTTTCATCTAAAGATCGAGTTCACTGCATCATAAATTGGTTATACTCAACGTTTCTTTTCAAAGGAGCTTTAATCGTTAAAGTCTTTTGATTTGCCAAACTCTTTTTTTTATATACTTTTTTTTAATTTGCATTCAGTAACATGAAACAACAAACATAAAAAGGAAAAAAAAAAAAGGGCATTGTCCATCCACAGTCGAGGAAATAATTGTTTTATACAGCCAGAGGTAAGAGAGAGAGAGAGAGAGAGAGGAGGGAGGGAGGGAGAGAGTGATGAGAGAGAGAGAGAGAGAGAGGAGAGAGAGAGAGAGGAGAAGAGAGAGAGTGGTGGATGGATGTTATCAATGGCGTTTTCATTCAAGTTTATCTAGAGAAACATCTTAAAGAGACCTCGAATACATCAACAATATAGGTAACAATTGGCACACAAAAGACTGTTCAAAATTCAACTTAGGACTGTGGCAAATCGCAATCGGATAAATTATCAAAAGTAAATACATTTAAGAACCCGCTATTAATTGTTTTATTTCATCCATTTTACACAAAAATCTGAATATTTAGAGATAAGTAAGGCATTGTGTTTTTCAATTTTTGTATCGCCACTCTAGTTTCTTCAAAAATACAGTTGTTCGTGGATGGTTTCCATTCAGTTTGCATGAATATTATAATACTTTGCAAATAGTACAATGAAGTAAAGGACACTGTCAAACAATAACGTTTTTATCAAATCCTAAAAGCACCAACGATTCAGTCAAGTCTTAGGTTTTCTGCATTGGCACATTTTTCTCTAATCAAATCTGTAAGTACATTCCAAAGAATTTGACATAATTGCATTTCCAAAACATATGGTCAATAGTATCTTTATTTTGTACTACAAAAAACTGCATTTGTCTTATTTACGAACTCCATTCTTTTAAAATAACATTTGTACCTAAACATCTGTGCAATTAGCTTCGCTGAAACCATTTTGTTTATATCGTTTATTTTGCTGGTATATAGAAAGATGATTTCCAGTCAGATGTACCATCAGTTTCGAATCCCATTTGTCGCAGCATTTTGGTCGAACATTATTTTCAATAAGTATATCGTAATAAAGCTTTGAACCTTTGTCAATAGCAAATACCTTCTTCAAACAGCAAGTTGTATCGGTATGTTTATTGTTCTTTACAGAAATACTACATTGTCTAATGTAGTCGATTATTGCAGATTTATACCAGCAAAGGTGACAAAATCGACATTAATATTATATTTCTCTTTGAAACGCGTATAAGAAAGAAACTGACCTTTATCATCAGAAAAGTCCGCAAGACAATGCACATTCTTGTTACCAAGTTTTCTAGAGATAACGTATGAGTTTCAACATTGGATTCTATTATTTATAGCAAATCGGTTCAGCTAAAATTTCAGCGGAATTTCCTGGTATGCATTTGTAGTAAAAAATGTTATAGGCTTCAATTACGTGTTACCAAAATTGGTTATATTTCGTAAACCTGGAAACAAATTCTGGACCATATTTATTAATAAGCGGCCATTGAGGAAAATTAGCTAGTAGAATATGTTTCCACTTGTGGGTTGTTTTTTCAGTTTTTACGAAACCACGACAGTTTTTAAAGAGGTAACAAATGTTTTTAATTCAGGGATACCGATGCCTCCAAGTTTTACACTCTTATGCGCCGTTTTCCGGTTAATTTTGTCTGGTTTCTTACCCCAGACAAATTCATAACACATCTTTTGTAATGTTCGAAAAAACACATCAGGTGGATTTGGCAGAAGTAACCAAGATGTATCAGTTTTGAAAGTATGAGAGATTTTAAAATTGCTATTCTACCAAGAGGCGTTAGTTGACGTTTAACCCATACTTTGAACAGATGTTTTATATCTGCCAATTTGTCCGGATAATTTATGTTTACACAGTCTTTTAAATCATTAGTAAACCATATTCCTAATACACGAAATTTTAGGGGTTCCAGTCCATTCCTAAATGATTCATGTATCTAACTTCAGAATTCTTCTTACTTCCTAACCAAATTGCACTTGTTTTGCTAGAGTTTATGTGGAGACCTGAAACAGATCCAAACTTAAACAGAACATCTACGCAAATTTCAAAAAATTTTCTATCACCTGCCAGCAACAATTCTGTGTCATCCGCATATTGTGAAAGTTTATGTTCAACATCATTCATCATTATTCCCTGGATATCTGTGTTTTCTCTTATCATTATAGCTATATTTCTACACAGAGTATGAATAGATATGGGGAAATAGGGTCTCCTTGTCTACAACCTCTTTTAATTTCGAACCAGCTTGAAACCTGACCATTTACAACAACACAAGATTTAATATTCTTATAGAATGTATCTATCCATCTGCAAAGTCTTTCTGAAAACCCAAATTTCTTTAATACCTTCGACATAAAACCCAGTTAATTCGAGTCAAAAGCTTTCTCAAAATCTATATTTAATAACAATTCAGGTAAATTATTTTGATCCAAGTAAGCTATTGTGTCATATATCAATCTTAAGTTATCACTAATGTATCTGTTCCTAATGAAACACGTCTGGTCTTCATTAATAAGTCTTGGCAGTACATTTTTTATGCGATGTGCAACACTGATGATCCAATTTTTATACACTACATTTAAAAGTGAAATTGGTCTCCAGTTTTTTTATTACTGTCTTGGCTTGTCTCCTTTGGGAATACATATAATAATCCCTTCTTTTTGCACACTAGACAGTTCTCCTCTTTTAAAACTAGCATTCAACGCTCTAATAACAAATAATCCAATTTTTTTCCAAAAAACTTTAAAGAATTCCGTCGAAAATCCATCAGAGCCTGGGCTTTTGTTATTTTTCATATTCTTTAAGACATCAGTAGCTTCTTCAAGAGTAATTTCTCCCTCCAACTCGTTTGCTTCTGTTTCATTTAGACATAGTGTATTGTTTACTAGATCCATTATTTCACTATCTTTCTACTTCGGATTCTGCGTAAAGTAATTTATAAAAGTTCTGAACTTCTAGAAGAATGTCTTTCTGGGTTGTTAAACATTATCTTGCTGATCCGTTGATCCTAGCCATATTTTTACTTACTAAGTGACGTTTCTCAAGATGACAAAATAGTTGCTTACTTTCTCACCCTCAGCTATCCACCTAGCTCTTGATCGTAGCAAACACCTTCCATTCGTTTTTCTCTAATATGTTTTAATTGTTCTTTTTTTGTTGCTGTAGCTCTAATATCGTCCTCGCTTATACACTTTGTTGTTTCTAATCTTCGAATGTCAGACTCTAGTCGATTTTCCTCTTCCTGTATTTTCTTCTTTTTCATTGTTGCAAATGAACTCGTCTTTGATCTTAACTTCATAAGAAGGAAATCTAGAAAAGTATCATCGGGAACAGAAAAACGTAGTTCTTCATCAGGTATTATCATTAATATTTGCATTCATCGCATATTCATCTATAATAGATCTTATCTCAGAATTTATCTCATTTAGATATAAGTTGTCTTTTAAAAGAGATGAATGAAATTTCCAAAAAATGTTATGTTTTGAGCTTTCACTAAATTTTAGTTTCAACAGTATACTCGAATGATCTGATCTATATACACATTCAATGTCCACATAATCTACAAATGTTACTACTTTGTCTGAAATCAGAAAGAATCTAATCTAGCCTGTTGGAAAAGGATTTGTTCTTCTCCATGTATACCGCAAACACTCTGGATTTAGTTCTCGCCTTATATCACTTAATTCCAAATTTTCAATCATGTTTTCGAGCTCTTCCCTTGCCTTAGGGTTGTTAACATGTTTATAATTATGATAATCTTTTGCTGGATCAAGGACAATATTGAAATCTCCAGCTATTATTAACATTCTCAATACCAAGCTCATTAATCTTTTGTTTCAGGTTGTTATAAAACTCGGATCATCTCTGTTTGGTCATAAATATTTACAAAAAGGAAATCATTTTCCTGAATTTCAGTAAGTAGCATGATATAATTTCCCGAGTTATCTTTGATGACACGTTTGACTTTGAACTCAAAATTGTTATTAAACAATATTCCCATCCCCCTTGAATTAGACGTGTAATTTGAAAAATAACCCTTATATCCCCATTCAGCTAAAACGTATTTTTCAATCTTTCTTCAAAATGTGTATCTTGTAGGAAATAAATGGAATATTTCTTGTTTCTCAAGTAATGGAATACATCACGCTCTTTTTTGAATCATTGAGGCCTTGACCAATTAACTGAAAGAATAGATAAGCTATTTATTCATTTTCGTATTATCAATTAAATAAATTCAAGAACATCCAACCAACCAAAAAGAAGAAAGAGATGAAAAACATAATAAGCAAACAAATAAAGGAGCACAAGTGTTATAGACACTTAAAAGAAAGACAAAAATACTTAATCTAGTTGACAACCGCTATCGGGAGCAAAGGACAGACAGCGTTTTCTGCACACGCTACGAAAACATTCATGCAATATTTACAGGTGACCTACAGAAAAACTTAACACAAAAAAAGAACAATTAAATGAAAAATTTAAAGCCAACATAAGCTATCTAGATAATACATTGCCCTGCCACATCGAGGGCGGGGTGGGCGTGGGGTAAAGGAGACAGAAGAGAGAGAGAGAGAGAGAGAGAGAGGAGAGAGAGAGAGAGAAGAAAAGGTGTGTGTGTGTGCGCGTGGGGGGGGGGGGGGGGCGGGGGAGGAAAAATAAAATAAAAAGAATAAATCAATGAGTTAACTATCATATCTGCAACAATCATAAACAATGAACAACAGAATCCATCCAAAAAAGAATGAAAGCGGAACTGGAATTCCAGATTTGCCAAAACTCTTTCCTGTGCCTGCTGAGTTCTTGGGCAGCTTTGCTGTGTGATTTCTGGAATCGGCCCTATGAAGGACAGATTGTCCAGCGGTGTCGTAGGTCGGTCGTTGCGATGGCGCAATTATGATTGCTTTGTTTGTGATGACAAACACTAAAATGTAAAGGAAAGGCTACAACTGCCCTCTAATAGGCATATCAAATATCCTGCTACGCTTTTGTAGATAGAGACATGTTTCTACAAATTAACACTTTTTATAAATGGATTCTAAAATGATTGATTGACATTTCTTTTCTTTTTTTTTTTCTTTTCATGAAATTTCCCCGGTTTAGATCATGAAGAAACAATCTGCTTCTGAGGACGTGCATGGGCTCAAGCACCACGTTAATTCTGTATTGATTAGTTCCAAGTGAGGTCGTTTTACAGTAATAATAGTCGCTGTTGAGGCCCAGACAAAGGCAATAAAACGACATTGTGACCCCAAGCAGACCGGCGTGTTTCCTATGATAAAGGAATGTTCATAGCACGGCAAAAGACCAACTTATAAAGGAATGTTCATAGCACGGCAAAAGACCAACTTATGGGAGGAAAAGTCGTTATGAGTCCTTGAGGACTAAGCCTTTCTTCTTAGTAGCAGTATTGTAAAGCCACGTGAAGCCATAGTAGAAATCATTTCCAGTAAATAGTTGGAACAATTTCGTTATCATGTTAAAAGAGAGAACTCTCCTGTGCTGTCTGTCTGGTCATGTTGTGCGAGCATGAGTTGACAGTGTCATCATGACCAAAGAGCGCTTTGCGTGTCATGTCCTCTGTTCTCTGTCACCAGTCTGACAGTGTCATCATGACCAAAGGCGCTTTGCGTGTCATGTCCTCTGTTCTCTGTCACCAGTCTGACAGTGTCATCATGACCAAAGAGCGCTTTGCGTGTCATTCCCTGTCTCTGTACCAGTCTGACGTGCATCATGACAAAGCGCTTTGCGTGTCATGTCCTTGTTCTTGTCGCAACGCGACTCATCCAAACAGTTAAGAAAGTGAATTGTTGTCGTCGTTGCTATTGTTCCAACCTTCTTGTCTCACCAGAACGTCAATCTAAATTTCTCACCGATTAAAGACAAATATCAGCAGAAGAAGGCTGCCATACAATGCTTCATCTATCATGT